>BMAO01024984.1:0-146111 GCA_019973975.1 Trichonephila clavata | reverse complement strand
AAATTCGCACTGTTTGCATATTCGAGGGTTTTTGGTGACGGACCTCGAAATTTTCAACCATGCTCAAGTGACGAGGGCGACACATGAGCTTTCACCCACCTTTAATAATTACCACACCACACCAACGCAAGAACAAATTCGAAAAAGGGAGTTTTTATGAGATTGTTAAAGAAATCACTCACATCGCACGCCCGCACACACAAGTGCTATCGGCCAGACGGAAACACGAAATTTCCACGAGGGTGAAGTTATTCAGTCGGTAAAAGCCCGTGCAACGCAGGGCTAAGCGGAGAGGAAAGAAACAAAGAAATCAAAATAATTTCGGAAAATAATATTGGAAGTGCTGAATTTGTGAAGTTGATTGAATATTAACGTCCCACTGTTCAGCAACACGAGGCCTTTTGGGGACGGTCCGCGTAATTTTGAACCATGGTCAAGTGACGCGGACGACACCTGAGCTGGCACCCCCTCTCCTAACTACCACACCACACCACACCAACGGGAGGACGTTTGAGCTCTCGACATAATTTATGTGCATTTCTCCCCTACACGGCGGGTCTTCAGTGGTACTAGGATCGAGAATTTGTTAAGAGAAGGGAAAATGTTAAGCAACAAAGCCATGACACGCACTCACGGGACATGCATTCACATCGTACGCGTGAAACCCCACAAAAGTGTTGGCGTTAGACTAAAAGGAGGAAATTAACATGGGGATTAAGTTATAACCTCGGTATAAGCCCGTGCAACGCCGGGCCATGAAAGCTAGTTAGTTATATGACTTGGGGTGCGGTTTCTTATATTATTGTCTGTTCGATACATGTAAATTTTATAGTTTTGTAAAACAACTCATTTATTGCTTTAAAAAATCTTTAAAATGAACGATTTTTATAGTAACGCACTTTAATTTAATATTAAGTTTATTTGACTCACACGAATAAACATTTTCTTATTTTAAAAAATAAAATAGTTTGTGTGAAATTTTTTTTATTAAAAAAATGAAAATGAGCCAAACTTTTTTAAAAATAAATCAACATTTTTAGTACCTTTACTACATAATTTATACATTTCTGCCAAAAAAATAATGCTTGATTCTTTAAGCAAAATCTTGATCTTAGTATAAAACAATTTTAGACTACACAATAAATACTAAAATGAAATTAATTTAAAACTGCGTTTTAACAATCTTTTCCATTATCTGTTCTAAATAGCAGACTATATTTTGATGCAGATATAACTTTCAAAACTTTAATGTTCGATTTCTGTATTGTCTATAATTTCTCCCCGCTTGGTCTACTAGATGCGAGATTAACTTCTCCACGAAATCGCTACAGCGTTAACTACGAGGTGAATCTTAATATGCTCCTCTATAATTCAAGAGGTAGGAAAACACTCCAGTTTTCGAAAAGTTATCGCTTGTACGAGAGCCTCGGTTGTTCTACTGTAATGTTTCTTCTGTTGGAAAACGTTTCTATGCAGTGGCAGGCTTGGTTAAAGGAATGGAAAAGGTTTAATAATTCCTTCCCTATAAGGGTGAATTAATATTTAATAACTGAATCGCAAATAAATACTAGGAACAAGGGTTGTGAACTTTTTAAAATTTCAAATATCCATTACAATCTAGGAATGCTAGAATTTGCTTATATATCTTCAAGGAAATTACTAAAATATTCATTTCTAGTAATGAGGAAAGAGTTGGTGGTGAGGGGAACATACGACTTTTATGGAAATAAATCAAAACATCGATCTCTTTTTTTTTTCTTTCTTCGAAATTTTGGAAACAACAGAAACGAAAATCAAGTTAGTTTTCAACATTTTAAATGTCACATTGTAGTTTATACAAGGCCTTTCCAGAAACTAAGTACCATTTCGTTTTCACGCAACCTCAGAGGTAGTATCGAAGTTCACCCCTTACGCATACGTCTCTGGCTAATTATCAGTTCAGTAACGTCATTTTGCAACGAGTCTATTCGTGTTCTTCTTACTAATAGTCCTCTTGGGGAAAAATGGGTCTTTAAAATTTGTTCTATTGAAACCTTCCTCCGAAGAAGAAGATGTGGTTTTGACTTTTGTATATAAAGAGATTAAACTTTCGAGTTAAGAGAGAGAGAGAGAGGTTATAGACTGCTAATGGATTGAAGTGATTGATTAGCGTGAAACTAGGCTTAAACTTGATTAATATTAAGATTGACGATTTGGTCAATTAAGCGTTAAATTTGGGATTAGAACGAATTGAATTAGAAGGCGTGTATTGTCTAGACGTAAGTGATCCAATTTACTGATAATTCTCCTAGTATCCTCCTATATCTTCTACCCCGCGATTGCTTCACATATTTAATAATTGGTGCATTTCTTAGTTAGAGTTGTTGAATTTGTGTCGTAATTGAGAATTGGTAATAAATAGAATTCGTATTGACTATGGCTAATCTTCCTTCCAAACCTCTCCCACTAAGAGATGACTAAGGGCAATCATTTACAATTTCAGCCGGAATTTGCTGTTTTTACAAATGTTGCCAACCCTGCGGACTGTAAAGTGCATTCTGTAATTCATTTTTTGAAACGAAGGAATGTTAATACAGTAGAAATTCATCGCCTGTTTAAAGGGTTTATGGTGAAAGGGCAATGAGTGAAGAATGGTGAGAAAGTAGGTTCGACAAGTCAATGATGGGGTGCACCAATATTCAGGAGGAAACGTAGTGTTGGGGTGCTTCTGTTGTTGTTATTGTTGGGTTTTTTTTCGGGGGGGGTAAAGTGAAGGTGAAAAAATTCTTGAAAACAGACGGTTCACCACAAGATTACTTAGTAATGAGTTTCCACAAATTTCAACTCTCTTCACTGGCTGCTTCTTTCTCTGAAGAGGGTACAGACAAATTGGTTTCTGATGTAAAAAAATGTCTGAATAATGATGGTAGCTTTGTGGAAAAAATAATTTCTGACGTGCTGTTTCACATAAAAATAAGTTTTGTTTTGAAAATGATTTCTTATGTGAGTTTTTCCAAAACGGTACTTAGATTCCGGATACGCCTCCTACAATATTTACCTTTCCTCAAAATTACAGCTATTTTTTTAAAGGAGCATTATAATTTGGTGATGCTATCTTACAAAATATATTTAACCATTCTTTCGTTTCAAATATGAAGCTTTAGTAATTAAATAGTTTTTTAATAATAAATTTTTAAAATGGACCCATAGAATTATTCGTATGTAACTGAATAGTAAAAAGACAACAAATTCAAGTAATTTTTAATTATATTAAAATTAATACAAATTCATTTTATAAGTTATTTAATTAAATCAAAAGATACTTTTCAAAATAAAATTTTTATTCAAATAAAATTACGCGTGGTGGTTTGTTTGTCGTTCAAAATATTTGTTATTTGTAGAAATTCCAGAAAAAACCAAGTATAAGCAACAATATTTCTATGTCGTAAACAGTATTATAATTTGAAAAAGAGAATTATTCATACATTTTGTAAAATCGAGCTTTTAAAAACGTTCATTAAGATAATGATAAAATTATTTTTGCTATCAATGATTTACAAATATATTTTTGTTTTCATTTATAACTTTCAAAATTAATTTTTATGCAGTGTTTATAAATTATTTACAAGAGCTGACAATTAAGCAGATTACGGAATAAATGCTGTGTAGAGTAATTCCATTTTAAATTAATATTAATTGTTCTTCATCAGATATCATCAAAACAAAAAATCACAGAAATGTGCAAACATGTATTGTTTCCTGGGGGAGTTTAACACTCTAAAATAAATTTTCTAGTGAAAAGCTAATAAAATGATTTCTTCAAATATAATACTTTTATTTGAGTTTCTTCTTGAAATTCTACTTTGAAATTTTTCTTTTTCATCCAATATGAATTATTATTAATGCCTTGAAACATATTTTGTCTTATGTTACATAAATTTTAAATGAGGAATTTCAAGTTAAATTTGTGTAATCTTTTTCTACTATAAATGTTTAAAAAATAATTTATGTGTTTGTTTAAAACCAGTGTGGATTTTAATAAATATTATTGTTAAGACAAATTATTAAATTTTTGTATTGTTCTTTGTCATATCTAAATAAACGCAGTTGTTTTATTTATTAAAGAATTTTCAATGATATTAAAAGTTATAGTTTAAGTTTTTTTATAAAACGCGTGTTAATATATTCATGAATCACGACAATGCAATTTAATATTAATTTCACATTCAATTTTTCTTTATTAAAAAAGGCATGTTTTAAAGTAAAATTCATTTACGAATACCGGTTGCAATTTTGTATATGAGGGAGAACAAGGCAGCATTCTTTCCTTTTAATTCAACACCAGTTGCATTGACGGCGTCAGTTCCTTATGCTTCGTCGTGGTAGGCTTAAATATTTAAGAAAATTAACTCTCTACTGACTGAGAAATACGGTCTCTGATCCAGTTCTTAATAACAAAAAACGTGAAATCTGCGGATATTTATCATCAGACATATGAAGTGTACGGGGACAATGCAAAGAGGGACTGTAAAGTGCGAAAATGGGCGAGATTGTTCAAAGAAGGGTGAGAAAAAGGCCACGATGAAGAAAAAAATAACCACTCTCTATTCGGGGTCATCTGTAATCACTCATCACTAGATTGTAGGCATTTGAGATCTTTGCTTACTCAAATAAGACATCTGAAGACCTTCCTCGTTAGTATTTTCTTATACACCGATGGAGAAGAAAAGACAACTGTGCGTAACTGGCTAACATCAAAAGCGAGTGCCGCGGTAGCCTAGTGGTGGTGACTACGGATTCGTGGTCGGAGCGTCATGGGTTCAACCCTTAGTGCCACTGAAGACCCAGAGGGAATGATTCATATTAAAGGCTCAAAGTCCTCCCACAGACATGGTGTGGAAGCTCAAAGAGTGAGATGTCAGTTCAGGTATCGTACTCGTCAATCGACTGTGGTTCAAAATTACGAAACCCGTCGCCAATAGCTCTGGTGATTCTTTAGAGTTGAATATGCATTTTTCTTGTGTGCACCTGGACTGTGAAAGCAGTCCTCAATCCTGTATGCGGTGTACGATGTGGGAGATGGCGAAAGTGGAAATTTTTTCAGTTTGCTGAGAAGCATGATGGTGGTTGGCTGAGACGATGAGATCCGGGAGGCGTGGCTAAGACTTCTCTTCTTGAAGGAGTAGAAGATTTTTCTGCGTGATTGTGTGTGTGAGAGCTTAGAGGCTGCTCTCTGGTTGGTCAATGGTGAAAGTAATCATAGACTCCGATTGGCTGCCCAGGGAGCTGTGTTTCTTGAGAGTGCGACGTTAATAAACATTTACTCTTTCATTATCAACACAGGTGGTAGTTCTTTGAGGAACGTATTCAATATTTCGTTGTTCGTTACGGTGAATATTTAAACCAACAATAATGTAAAAAATAGAGAATTGTATTAAAAAATATAGGAAATAAACATGTTTTTTTTTTTTTAAAAAATTATTTATTTCACTTTTATTGATGAATGGAGCTTACTTAAAAATGATTCTGTGCAATTATCTTTAGAAATTTCATAACATACTGAAATATATGGATACGTTGTTTGGCAAAATTTAAATGCTTCAATCTCAAGACTGTCTTTATTTGGTACTATAAAGGGAAGGAAAGCCAAATTTTTAGATTTAAAAAATGTGCTGAGGGTTTTTCAAAAATAATTTTATTACATATGATTGAATATGAGATAACAAACAAACATGTTTTCAGTAAATTAGAGACAAATAATGACAATTTTTGAGTTTAAAAAAATCAAAACTCTTGATTAATTAGGAGCGTTTGATAAGATCCTAGTAGAAAATATTTAACATATTTTTAATATCTTTGAGCTCTTCTGACTTTTTAACAACTGTTTAAATATTTAGATAGGTCCAGTATAATAGTTATTTAAAATTTATGATTTTAAATAAATTAAAAATTTTGGAATTTTTGCCATAAAAATACATTTGATTTTTCAGGCCTAATGGATGCTTTTTCACATTAAGATTTCAATCCATTGGAGATTGTTTTTCAAAGTGTTTTGATTTAGAACATACTATATGTATATTTATCAAATTTAAGATTTATAAAGACTATTTATTAAGTTTACGAAGCATAAATTTTATTACTTTTCACTTGTCACTTCCTCTAATAAAGGAAGTGAAAGGAAAATTGTTCAACAAAAACATGTTCGAAGATTCAGAACATTATGACCTAGAATAAAAAGGCCCACTTTTTCTGAAGAATGAGGTTCTGTTGGAAATAAGAACTAGTCATTGGACATGACGTTTTCCAAGATATCATCTAATTTATGTCACCAGATTTGTGTATTTATTTGGTGTCTGTGTCAAAGAATTTACCAAAAGAAATGAAAAAATTTTATTAAAAATATCCCTTTGTTGTTTCGTTGATATAGCACAATGGCGCACACAGAAATTTTTTTTTGGAGGGGGGGGGGTCCAGGGTCGAAAGTTCACTGTTCTCGTATCATGCTACAATACCCAAAATATTCTTATTTAATCGATTTTTGAGAACATAAAAACAGTAAAATAATTAATCATTGAATAAATAATTAGCATTAATAAAATTAATCATTAATAACAAATGTTTAATTAAATTTTACGTACTATATACATAGGATTATAATCAATCGAATAAAAGATCATGGGCTGTGGAGAGGGTGGACCTGGGACCTAAATGTAAGTTTAGTGTAAACTTTAGTGTAGTGTCTAAATGTACCCATTTATAATGTCAGAAAATAACTCTTCTTTTGGTTCTACGGGATGAAAAGCGGGCCGGAACATGGCTTAGTCGGGAAATTTGTACGCGCTCAACCATGGGGAATTGTAATTTACGGTTCACGTTACATCCGATTCTGGACCAAAATTTCGGACAGACGTTATTTTGGCAAATTTCTGTCCAAACAACATTCTCCAGTGTCGATCTCTTTAGGGAACTACGCCAGTAATCAAGAAGCTGATACCCTAATAGACAAGCAAGTACCACTCGCAGAAACAGTGGTGGAGATTACAGGTTCTTGACAGTGCAGATAGTATATAGATTATTTTATATAATGAAAAAACAAATGAATAATTTGCTTACAGTTTGTTCGTAGATTTTGCATAGCTTCTGTGACGCAATAAATAAATATACAAATCTCGTGATATAAATTTGCAGGTAACGAACCCTAATTAATCAAAAAAATGTGTCGAAAACGTCTTACACCTTTATAGTAAAGAAAACAAATGATTGTTTGTTTATCTAAATATTTTTTGAAACGTAAATTTTTTATTTGAAGAATGTTTTCTATTTATAAGCCCTTTAAGTTATAATTTAAATAAATATTTTCTCATATTTACCTTAATTTTTCTTTTAATGCCTTTTCTGCAATTTATTTGTTACGTTTCTCGATATTCATCATAAAAAGAAATTAATCACATTTACCCTTATCAGACCTAATTGAAAATGACGCTTTCTTCATAAAAATACCCCGCGAGTTTTTTGTTGATTATTTTATAATTAATTCAGGAAAACTTTGAATATTCTTAGTAAAAATCAACTTAACAAATACAATTTATATTCAAAGCTGGATATTTGTATCATTTTTAAAGGATGTTCGTCATGCACTAATTCAGTTATCTTACCGTCTAGCAAATAACGTGAAGAAAAAGATCTATCTAAAAATGACATAAGCTAATAAAATACATAGGAGTTTAAAATTGATGTCAGAGTTGTAATTTGATTAAATTCTACTGACAAAAGCCAAATTAGTTCTACGAAAACCTTAATTTTCTTATTAATTTAGCACAAAGTAATTTATTATTAAAAGAGATATGTATTAAAAGTTTAATTTTTCACGTCGTTCCAGAAGTTTTGAATGATAGTACTAATATAAGGTCTTAATAATTTTGTGTTTATCATCGTAGTTCTAGAAAATGACAATGCTTTCTTAAAAACTTTAGAAACTGTTAATTGAGAAAAATATATACTTAATAATTTTCCCACGATTAAAGCTTTAATTGAAAACTTTTAAGAAAAAGTTAATGATGTAATTGAGATTATTTTTTGTTAATTTTAGAATTTTCCTCCTTTCCGATTAATATTAAATTTTTTGCTTATATATATTTCACAATAAGGTGGAGTAAAAGCATATTTGTTTATTAGTTATTTTATTTCACTTTCGTTTGGACTCTGCTCTGTAACAAAAGAAACTCATCATGGGCCTTGAAAGTCATTTTCACTTTGCTTTATTTTGCTCTGTTCTAGTATCTTTCTTTGCGATGTTTTCTTTATTTTTCTTAATTTTGCATTTAAAAGCATCACTAGGGATTGATCTCTTATTTTCTCTTATATTTTCAATAGTTCATATTACTCGGAAAATCACAACGTAATCAATGGAATTAACAGAGTGAAATGAAGCACACTTTAAACCTCTTAGTGGCAGACTGTTAGAATGACTAGTTATCGAAAGCATCCTATTTTGGACAAAGAATTGCGCACCACAGACAAACTATTTAATGAGGCAATTAACTAGCTTCTGGGAGGGTGGCAGAGGACTTCTGGCTCTTAAAGTATCCGACTGGTTGCGACAACTTTTTTTTTTTAAAAAAAAAGAGATATGGGGATTTTTTTGTTATTTTTATATTTGTTTTGTGTATTTTAAGAAAAATGTTCTAAAATTAGGAAGAGAAGAAGAAATTATTATTATTAAAATGGGAAAAAATAAGTGAAAATTGACAAAAAAATAGCATAAACGCGGCCTATTCTGCACCAAAGGTTTATGAACAAATTTTCAATTTTTTCAATCTAATCTGTTGCTATATTATTCAATTTTGAAATGACCTTCAGAATAGGAGATATTTTCTTTTTTACAAAAACTGGAGCACTTTATCTCGGTTACTATATGAAAATTCTTAAAAAGACAGTGATTATATTCACATAAGGGACTGTAAAAAACTTTTTTAGCACTCACTGACCCCGTTTGATTATTTTCAAAAAATCACATTTCGAGTAAAATGCGTTTTAAAGAATGACATCTCGCTTAAAGTAATGGCATCTGTTTTTACTAAAACACTTGTAGTTTTTGTTCGAGTAAACGGAAAATGATACACTTGGTATTTTTATAAAGCTAATAAGATGGCCCATAAAATAAAATCATAAAAAAAATTGTCAATTTTTTGCTAAATGTACAGTTTTAGGGTAGTCGGATACCTTAAGGTCCTATCTTTTCCAAGAAGGAGAAACAGCCTTCGAACCTTTTCTGACTACGAATGTACATTATTCAATCGTTTTTAAAGAACCAAGATATTCAAAATTGGTTATTATCTTTCATTAGATACCCCTGTACAAACCGTCAAACTGCTTATCTACTGTCAATCAATCAACAGACGAATGGATATTGTCATTTACAGGCAAACATCAATCTTTTCCATTCTAAATGTTTTCTGTATTTTACTTTAGATGGTCTTTGCTACGAGCCCCTTTGAATAAGAATTTTTTTAAATGCCTTTCCGAATCTGTGCCACTTCTTTATTTTGATTAAAACGATACTTGCTTTTAAAGATTTCTTATAGAGAGAAAAATGCAGTATAAAATGTAGAACTCAAAGAAACATTTTAACCGTTTGAAGCAAGTGACAAACAATTTTATAAACGTAAAAAGAAGCTCTGTTAGTAAGACTATTCATAACATTTTGCGACTTTTTGCTTACACGTGTCGGAGTTCCTGTAGCTTGAAGGCACCATATCATTGATATGGAAGATAAGACGGTAGCTACATCCCTGGTCTTTATAAAAAATTAACATTTAAGTTAATTTGGTGCAACACTTTACCGAAGCATAACATTGGAATTCTTACATTTCTAATGATAATGCAGAACTTGAAAAAATACATTCTTATAAAGAGATAATGCATGGATATTAATACACAAGAAACATATATGTGCTTACATTATATTTAATACTACATAATAAATAAATCGATATTGAATAACCAAGGAATATATTTTGTGGTAAAGATGCATTCGAAACGCGAATATCAGCAATCCACTTTACATTTACAGAGTTGGTTTCTTAGAAATCTTTTAACTAGACTTTCGTGTTTGAAAAGATCCATGATTTCACCCTCTAAGGCGGTGGTCTTCAAAGTGGACTATTATGTACCTCGAAGGATATGCGGATAGTACTTGGGATACGCTAAAGAAGCAGACTCATGATATATATACAAGGGTCATAAAAAAAGGTATACACACTTTAAGACAGGGAGATATATCAACGTTATTAGTTTGAGATCACATTGGCTATAGGATTGAATTGTAAGAGTTGGTATTGACAGTTAGCATTAGTTTTTCGATGTGATCAACAATATTTCAGCTACAGATGGCGCTAGTGCTTTAGTAGGGAAAGAGAGACCATGGAGCAAGCGCGTCTGACTTTCAAGCAGCGAAAAAGCATTTTGAAATGGTATTTGAAGTTTTAAAATATCAGTGAAGTGCAGTGACATTGGACGGAACAATGCGGAACGGAACTACCCAAGATGGATTTTCAAACGGCTCTACTAACCCCTTAGGGAAACAATAGTATCAACTAACTTTCACCGACTAAGGAAAGCGTGATTATGCAAATTAAGTACATTATATAAATTCTGTATTCGCGAGTTTGAGGAGTTTGTTGGCGAGTTAGTTCGTTAGTTGGAGAGTGAAGGATTGTAAAATGATTAAGTGCATTGGGAGTTTATCAATGGAAGATTATTGAGAGTAGATCAATCGACGGTTATTAAATCCAGATAAGGATTGCCTTCAAGGTTCAAGTGTGGGACTTGACTTCCTAAAAGTACAGGTATCGTGATCCTTATTTAAATAGAAGTTAGCTTATTAGTGTGCGACGTAGTTTATATTGAGGGAGTTTAAGCTATCGTGGAATCAGTTGAGGGTCCGTATTATTATTATCCCCAGGCTATTTAGTTTCACCGCCGCACTCTACTATCTGATCTGTTATCTTAATTAGATTGTTATTGTATCTGCTTTATATTTTGGTGACAATAAAGTAATTAGTGTGAATCATGTCTGCTGATTATTCAGTTTCTCCTACACACCTATCCGCGTCTGAGGGTAGACAAGGGGTTTCAGAGGGAATCAGGAACCAACAGGCATTCCATACCTACATGCTTAAGCATTGCTGGCCTTCACGAGAAGTTAGAAATTGAACAATAAAGGACACATGTATAAGAGACGATCAGGCCCGATGCGCACATCACCAGGCGAAGCGTCTTCTGTTGGAGCGTTAGATTCATTCACACGATCAGCACAAAAATCGAAATCATAATTTGCACGTGAAACAGGCGTGAGTAGCACTATTGTAGACCCTATTTTGCAAAGAGTAAAATGCAAAGTTTACGTACCATAATTGTCACCCACGCTGAACGAGGCTACCCAGACAGAAGAATTCAGTTTTGTGAATGGTGCCTCGCAAAGTTTGATAGTGATACAAAATTTGTTTTCCAAGTGGTGTGGTCCCTTTTGCTTAAGAGACTACCTCAAGAATGTCGTGTGCAGCAAGAAACTGCACATACTAGAGAAACTGCACTATGAAATTGAAACAGCTAGCCCAATTCCTGTAGCAATGTGTAGCTGAGAGATGTCATCAACAATGTATGGCATCGTGCTAAGAAATGTTTGGATGCATGTGGATTAAAGTTTAAACAATTATTGTATTGTTGTATTTATTCACTATAATACTTAAGATAAAACGTTTTTCTTCATTAAAGTGTGTATAAATTTTTTTGATCACTCATGTATATATGTATATAATATGGGGTGCTTATAATTTTTTTCGGCTTAGAGTACACGATCGAAAGTAGTTAGACCGCTGCTATAAAGGTTCATTTGATTGAAAGATACCTAAAAGTTCTGTTCATTGGTAATCAAAATTGAAAAAGCGTTTTGGTTTCCAGACTAAGTCTTCCTCGGGTTTTCTCTGACTGCTTTTAATTCATACAACGTAGCAAAATTGGTTTCTTGTTTCAATCAGTCTGTTTGTTGTAGAGGGATAATTATTTACTTCTTATTAGAATAATTTTTGAATAAGGTTAACCTTGAAAGTTTTGAAAGGTAACGGTGCCACAGCAATATGCTTATGATTAAATACCGGATTGTGATTAGTTGCATGGGTGTTCCTATATTCCCTTTTGATTATGGTTATTTAATTTCAGTTATTATTCTTTATCAGGTTATGGTTTTTCAATTTCTATCATCTTTTTTTTTCAATCTCATATATGTATATTAAACTTTCAGGATTTTTCATGATTATTTTCTAATTATTTTGATTACTTTAATAAAATAAAGTAGTTTGAAACATATATGAACCTACTTAGCATTTCTAAACAAAACGCGTTGTTTATTGATATTTGTTGCTTTTAAGAATTCAAGAGTCTTTTTGAGGACCTTTCAAAGAACTATAATATAAATAAGGAACAAAAACTCAAGAAGGTAGCTTTTATTTATGCATAAAAATACCGTTATGTGGAAATATATTATTACGTAATGCTGTCCATGCATATGCTGCTATAAGTATTTTTAAACAAATTATAAAGGAACACCATTTTTACCAGGCTCTAAAAAGGTTAAGCTTTGAACAATACCTAATAAAAATAAGCAAATAAAGTATGGATTACAAAAAATAAAGTATTAATGTAAAAGTTAATGTCTAACTTTCGTAACTTCTAAAAAGCTATATTCCTAACAGCCTTGTCTTAGGAAATAACATTTCTATTACAAAAAGTAGACTTATTTTTTAGATAAGTATATTATACTTGATAAGTAATTTTATTTTTAATTTTATAATCAATATTTTACTTTTTACCTCAAAACAATATCTGAATATTCTGAAATTCCATAGAGTTAGATCTTTTTGATGCATTATTCTTTAAGAAAATATTTCAAAATATTTGAAATGCATTGTTAAAATGGCATGGAAATGATGTGTGTATTTCCATTTGTTAAGTAATAACAATTAGATGTTTACACTTTCTTCTAATGCCCTCCCCATTCCAGTTTGGGATTCCAATGGACAGTCCCTTCCACCACAAGAAGTGCGGAACAGACAGTAAGTATGGGAGAGCAGTTTAGAAGGGGAAGGAAAGACGTGACGTGGTGTTAAGCAGACGCTTTTTAAGTGTAAATGCTTTACATTGTGTGAGAAGCAAAATAAGAATTTATGCTGTCCATTGAGAGAGATTTTTCTGCTTTAAAGTCTTGTGAATTTACTCTACTGTTGAATGAACGCTTTTGATCTCACAACATTATGCACCAGGCGTCGGCAACCTATGGTGCGCGTGCCAGGTTTAGCACGCGCTACAATCCTCAAAGGCAGAAACACGCGGTACAATTCTCAACACAACAAATGTGTCACTTTTTGAGTAGGTGGAAGTTGATAATTTTGAAAATGAGCTTATTGAGCTAACACTTTCAGAATTATGGAAAATAAAATTAGCAGAATTACAAAAAAAATTATGAAAAGATTGTGACGGAGATCTATACGCGGCTCTAACTAACTCCTTGGAGATTCTCTAAGGGAAATAATTATTTCAACCAACTTTCACCGAAGGTAAGAAAACGTGATTATGCAAATTCAGTTTATTATATAAACTCTGTATTCGTGAGTTTTGAGAGTTAGTGAAGTGAGAATCTAAGATTATTAAAGTGAGAATTGAAGGTTACCAAAATGAGGATCGCTCGGATGTGAGGTGATCAAGCCATCCTTTAGTGTTGAAGGCCTCATCTATAGGATTTTTGACTTACAAGAGTTCAGGTACTGTGCGCATGATTTAAATAGAAGTTAAAGAGTAAATTGTTAGTGCGCATCCGAGTTAAAAACGAGCTTGAATAAGTTATCGTAGAAATTAGTTGAATGTCCGTAAATATTATCCCCAGGCTAACTGGTCTCACCTTCGCGCTCTAGTTGTCGATCAAAACTATCTTAATTGGATTATTATTGTGTCTGTGTTGAATATAGGGACAATAAAACAATTTTAGGGAATCATGTCGTCTGATCAACTAGTTCTTCCCACACATCTAGCCGGGTCCGAGAGTAGATAAGAGGGGAGGGGTAGAGGGAAGTAGGAAAAGTCCCTCATTACAAGATAAATCTGACGATAAACCGACAGCTATTTTAAATTGTTGAATGTCATTGTGCTGGGGGTGTTTAATTGTTCGAAGAAAAAATAGCATGTACTCTCCTCTCTTGGCTCTACATATGTATGTAAACAAGTCTTTCCTCATATAAAAAATATTTTGAGCCTGCATAGAAGTTGTTTAACAACTGAATATTCAGAATCTTTTCAAATTGAAAGTCAAAAATTATACCACTGATATTGAGGTATGGTTGTGTAGATACAGCCATGCAGGGACAAGTTTCGCATAAAATTACATACATATATATTTTTGTACAATCACACATAATAAATAATGTATGTACAATTTTACTTTTTATTTATGTAAAGGATTAGTTATATTTTATGTTAATTATTTTTTTATCTTAACAAATACAGTCGACTCTTTCTAATCCAAACTTTCGATAATACGAACCTCTCTCTAATTCTAAATATATGCTCAGCCCCTAGAAAAACTCTTGATATTTCGAGCTAAGACGAAACGTTTTGGTACACTCAATATTTCGAAGTAAAATCTGAGGCTGGCTAGAATACAACACGCGATAATTCGAAGTTATCTTATAAAACTCACGACAATTTGAACACTCACAATCATGTGCAGTCTTATAATAAACAGGATGGAGCTTATAAATTTTCCGTTGTGTTGTCTCTGCATGTCTTCCCTGTAACGTAGCCCCTTTTATGACCACCGGTCTTCGACCCCTTCTTAGTGCTTGCTGGTTCCTCAGGTGAAAAGGCACTTATTGCTTTCCTTCCTTTAAGTAGACAATAGACCAGCCGCACCTGTAGACAGCTATCCATCCATATCTTTCGTTTAACATGGGGCCTTACTACACATGTGTTTAGAAAGCATGGTTCACTATTGTGAAGAAGAGATGCGTAGGATTGTGTATGAATGTGCTGAATGTATTCTTTAAAGTACTTCTGTATAATATTTATACTGTATAATATGTATTTTTTAAAAATATTTAAAAATAATTTAATGCATATGATCAATTGTTGTTTTATTACATGATTTCAAATTTAAATGTGTTAGAAAAAAATTATCTTCGTGTATTTTGGGAGTCTTTCCCTACCCTCTTGATAATTCGAACTCTTGGTAATTCGAAGTTTTTTATCGGTCCCACCAACTTCAAATTATCGAGAGTCAACTGTATCTTAAATAAAACAAAATTAATATTTAATAATACTGAAATTTGTATTCTTAAACACTTAAATCTCCATGCTTTGTCACAGGAATCGAATAGTTTCAAATATTTCCTGCTGTGTAGCCTCCCTGCTTAATATTTTTTTTTTCTAGAGAATAATCGAGAGAAAAAATAGCTACATCATACTAAACAAATTTCTTTCAGTCTTTCAACGAGGGTAAAAATTACAAGGAAATGTAATCTTTAGTGTGTCAATATTTATAAATACAATTATTTACGAGTTCAGCGAGAAAGTATTTAATTTTATTTAAAGTTCGTAGCAAGAGGATAAATCGTACACAAATAAAATATAATGCAATTGCTAATGAAAGATTTTAATATTTATCAAACGAAATTGAGTGAAATGAAATTCAATTTACGGTTTTTACAATATCGCATCGAACTGTGAATTGTGCGTGATTAGGAAGAAAATGCGATTCCAAAGCAACCGATTCTCTCCCTCCGTATACTTCATTGGATGAGTTTTGAATTTATTTTGCCTTCCAGAAATAACTAAAATGTAACCGCATTACAACAGTCAAACGACAAAGTCATCATTTTGTACTTTGCTGCCAACCAACAAATATTTAGAACAAAATCATCATCTCTCTGGAGAAATACCAGAGCGAAGAGGAAAAACAGCGTCTCCGATTGGCACTGCCTTTCTCCGTGGAAGTAATTTGCATTAATTATACCTCAAAATCTTTTCAGAATCTTCGTTCGCTAATGATTCGATTCTAAAAGAACAAAAAGGCGATTTTCTGCCGGGATCAGCATTGACCTCGCTGTTCTACACGCTTCTCGCCTTCGTTGTGGATGACGCTCGAATCTAATGAGTTTTCCATGTAAATCTGAAAGAGTCCCCACAGCTTTTAATCGAAAATATTCGCTCCAAAACTATTCTTAAGCTATGATTAGCTCCTGGCATTAATGAGTTGTTTTTACATATTAAATTAGAATGGATTGATTGCAGCCGTTTAAAAGGGGGGCTCGGTGATATTATTAAATGCAGGTTAACTCGATCCTGAGGGTCTGGATTGAGATCTAAGTAATGCTGGAAGATTGAATGAAAGAGATTCGGTGATTTTTTTTTTCTATTTTTCTGCATTTCTGAGCAGAGGAGTTGAAGATGTGAATCATTTATCAGAGCAATTCACAGAGGACAAGTGGTATAGTAACATTATACGCGTATACTTACATATTGCCATAAAGTTTTCTAAATTTAAAAAAAGAGATGCACATTCAGATTTTGAAAAAAAAATTGTATTTTACGAATTTAATTAATGATACAGAATACAATAAATTATTTAATACAATATTTAATTCACTAACTTAAAATTTTATTAACAAAATAGAGAGAAATACAGTTAACGTGAAAATGCTAAGACGAAATATCGGTTGTGGCGGATCTATACGCGTCATTTTTTCTATAATTCCTCTTGGGGAAATTTTGGGACTAGCATTCACGTTAATTCACAGCCTTTCAAGAAGAAACCATGATTTTTAAATTAGTTTGACTATATAAAGTCTAGGTTTTGTAGATGTAAGATAGAAGGAGCCGGGGAGCTGTTGCGGTGTTACTTAAGTGTGAATTCATTCACAAACATAGCGCGAGTCAAGGAAGTAATTGGTAAGAGATTAAATTATTAGATTAAGGATCTTAGATAGATGAAATTAGATTTTTAGTAATCGGTTCGTTAGCACTTTTTCTCCTTATCTAGTTCACGTAGTCGGGTTTACCTAGAGTTAGTCATTAAGATTAGATAACTCGCTTGATATATCACTCCTAGGTATATCACTCCTTTTGTAGTTTCACTTGTGATTGTTTAAGTGTGTTTGAAGATAAATAAATTAATTGTTATTATGGAAGTTGCTGGTGATGCTTTGTTCCCCCTCCCACACCTTTAGCCAGGCAAGACGGAGAGAAAGGGGTGCCGAATAGGCCGACACCCCCACATGGTTAACACGAAATAATACAACGGGCCCGACAAACTACTAGGTATTTTCATGCATTTTCTCTCAAAACGAAACGAAAATCACTTAACGGGAAAAGATTTCCTTTCTAGGAATGAACAAAATACAGAAACCCCAGCCGCGCAGGCGAGATTTAAGAGGGGTGTGAAATGAAAGAAAGTAGTTTTATAAGTTTCTTAGAAAGGAGGCTAACTTTGCTTTGAAATACCCTCATAACCTGTGACACTAACCAAGTTTGTTTATCAAAGCTACTTTCAACCTCCTTCTCCCTAGAAGAGCCACGCAAAAGCATCTAATCTCTCATCAGTTGGCTTTGGAATTCAGTGACGAGTACATCGCGGTGTGAGTAGAAATCAGTGAGTTTGATTCGTCAATGGTGAAATGACTAACAAAATGGACGACATCAAACAATTTGTTGACAATTTGATGCTAAAAAAGACAATGCAAAGAAATATAAGTTTATTTTCCAAAAACACAATAAATGTTCTGTTTTTCAAAGAACTTGAAAATCCTATATTAGATTTCATTAAGTTCTTTGAATGTTTTGTTTCATTGATTTTTATTAAATTCATGCTTTTATACATATCCCTGTAAATAAAATGTACTCTAATAAACTTAATTTTGTTAAACTTTTTTCCCCTGGCATATATTTTCACACGAAAAATATTTCATCCCTCTTAGTTTCGTGTGTTAAACGTTTTGCACTGTGTTGTAAGATTATTTATAATATAAGGGTCATCCAGAAAGTAAAGAACGTTTTGGCTTAAAGAAATCAATATAAAACACAATCAACACACAAACTTCACTTCCAAGCTCATTGTACCTTATTCTAATAATCAATGTAGTCACCGTAGCTGTCAAGACTCTTATCGTAACAATGGACAAATTTTTCGATGCTGGTAATATATTTCTCAGCCACCAAATATTTGATCCAGGATTCTACCCAAAGCTGTTTTCCGTCCAAATATTTCGTTAGTTTCGAGAGCAAGAGAATGTTACTTTTTTTCTAAGTCAAGGCTGTAAGGAAGATATCCAAAAAATTTTCCACTCAAGGTGTTGAAGATTTCACTGTTTATACTATTGAATCTCTTGTTTTGGATGACCAACTAAGTCAGCGGTACTCAACCTTTTTTTCCACCGGACCACATATGACAAATATTTCACGTGGCCCACAACATGAGGATTAATGAGAGGGGACACTATAAGACAAAGACTTTTAAATTGATCTGAGTATTAATTATTTTAGATTTAATATTAAAACTATATTAAGTTCCATTAAACTCATCCCACAAAAAATAGGTTTTATGCATTTATTACTCTGTTATGAGGTAATTTCGATTTGTTTTCATCAATTACCTCAAGGGGTCCCCCTCCCCTTCCTAACATTTTATTGCTGTTGCAAATGTTTTTGTAAGAAAGCCAATTTATCTCATTTGCAAAGAGATCCTCAAATAATAATTAAAAAAAAGAACAATTGAAATGTTTGTTTATAGTGGTATAGTAACGAGAGCAAAATTATATTTTTTAAATATAGTATTTTATAGCATAGTAAATATAGCATTTATGGGTGAAAAACGAACAAGTTGTTTATCCATGTTTGTTTTTCTCTACGAAATAGATAATATCCCAATTGTGTCTTGAGACAACATATATTCTTTAGATATTTTTCACATGACGGATAACTAAAATTTAGTTTCACCCATAAAATGGCCGTATTCCACTATTATTTGTTGACCATAAATGTTACAATTACAAAAAGAAAAAAAGTTATCTTGCAATTCGTACCAGTACGACATCGATAGCAAAATTGATATATGGGTTCATGATTGATAGAATTTCTCACTTAATTTTTAATACATTGTTTTGAAATATTCAATTTTTTTAGTGCAATGATCAATGACCGGGCCATTCAGAAAGGCAGGTCGCAGGTTGAGTATCGCTGAAATAAGTTGTTGAAGACTTTCAGTATTCCGTATATATTGTGCATTCTGAAAACGAATGACATTAAACACTGCACTGCTGTAGGGGTGGTGTCTATAAGCCAGTAAAAGCCTCCGAACTGAAGTGATCATTTTGATCCAATGGTATGTTACGTGCTTGCGAATCAGAAGGTCGCGAGTTCTATCCTCTTCAGGTCATTAGAGGGGTTTAACCATTTTGAAAGGATTCAGAATAAAGACACCAGCCATTCAACAACAACAAATTAACTCATACTGAAACTAAGTATGGAGCCAATTGGCTTACATGTATTCGCGGTATTGGAGGATCGGTGTGAGAGTAGCAATCATTACTTACTTTCTGAATGACCCTCGTACACTTAATGCAATTGAAAAATTCATACATAGATTTCTCAATGAAATTTTTGCCATTCCCAAGTACCGTAGTTGTGATAAATTAATAAAATCCTTGAATACCATTACTTTTTTAAATCTTATTTATAGTTTACTGCTACTAGTCTACCTAGTAAAAATGTTATCGAGAAAGAGCAACATTTGGCTTATTTATAATAAATCTCGCTTCCAGAATTAAATTCATTAACGAATGTATTAAGAATGCTACAAAAATTAATTTAAATTTATAAAATTATAAATAAAAGTTTTCGTTGTGTTTCAGTTTTTACGATTTTTTTATCAGTAAAAATATATTTATATGGAAGTGTCTATACTTATATATATCTACGAATGACTTCTTTAAAGGCTTATCGATTACAATTAGGTTATTATTTAAAAACTAAAGACAAAAGATAAAATAAGCTTGACTGTTTCATTTCATTAAATAATTACTATTTCATCCCTATAAATTATTTTTTAATTATACGATTTGTTACAATTTTGATATCATGTTTACTTTAGAAATAATGTAGTAATCAATATTTTATAATTTGTAAAAACACAATTTTTAAAATTCTGATCAATAATTATGGTTGAAATTTCCCTTATTAAAAATTATGCGCGTATTAGTTTTTTTTTTATAATTTTCAAACGTGCAACCTATGTGCTTCTGAAATGCAAACTTTCTTTTTTAACACTGATTTTGAACTGTTAAATGCTGCCCAGCAATAAAAAGTATTTCTGCTTGTCTTAAAATTATTATCATTTATCCAAAAGAATCTTGTATTTTTGATTATACAACTCACTAGCTGCGAATCCTTTCAACTGTTTATGCGAAAAAGTTTTTAGTAAAGAGTATTAAATACATACAAATATTTTATGCAATAAAATAATGAAAATTCAAATAAAAATGTTTGATATGAATGAAAAAAAAAAGAATTAAAATACACAAAACTGAAAGGAAAGAAGATAAGACAGTTCAGAAAAACCAAATATTAGAAAATTGTTTTTAAAAATTCTTGACAATATTACTTTCTTTGGCGAGAGCTTTTTCTTCAAAAAAATTCTCCAGTATGCATTTCGTTAATTAACTTGCTTGGGAAGAAAGCTATTTTCTGTTCTTCGAGAATTTTTTCAGCTCTTTTACGAGACAACAATAAAAACGTATCTATATATTTAAGTTTCTTTAATAAACATTTTGAAATAAAAACATTTATAATATTTAATCCATAATCTTTTTTTTCATTTAATTTTTAGATAATTCGATTGTCAAATGGAACTGTAATAAATCATATATTTAGCTTTAAGGTATCCATCTATGCGACAACTTATTTTAAAAAAATGTTGACATGGACATTTTTTGTAATTTTTATATTTGTTTAGTACATTTTAAGAAAAATATGCTAAAATTAAGAAGATAAAAAGAAATTATTATTACTAAAATGGGAAAAAAATGGATAAAAATTTACAAAAAAATAACATAAACGGGGCCCATTCTGTACCGAAACGTATGAACAAATTTTCATATTTTCTATGTTACTCATTTTTGAAATAAACTTCAGGATAAGAGATATTTTAAAATTTACAAAAACTAGAGCTCTTTATATTAGTTATTATATGAAATTTCTTAAAAAACAAGAATTATATTATAATAAGAGACGGCAAATTTTGTAATAAAACATTGATTGATAAATCTGAAGCTTAAAACACTATTTTCAAATGCAGTGAATGTCCACTCAATTATCAGTCAGTTTCTTTTTGATTAAATTTTAATTTATTCTGGAATTTTGTTTAAAATGTAGTAAAATTAATTCTAACAAACAATACTCTCGGAAACCTATCAAAGCGCAGATTTGAAAATGACACAAATATAGAACTCCAGAATTTAAATTCAAATTAACAATTTCGCAAATGGGGAATGAAATGTATAAGTGCTGTTTGACTAATTTTGCTTCGCTATATCATATTTAAATATAGGCAGAGAAGAACCTTTAAAAACTTCGTTTCCCTTCAAAGAAACGTACTAGATCCTTCTGGATTTTTTTCTGTTTTTGTTGTGACATTCAGGGTCAGAATTTGTCGCCAAGATTCTTCCAATTAAATTAGTGTTAATGAAGAGTATTCTCTGTTGATCTAAAAATAATCTTACCGACCAAAAATCTTTTTCGCCAAAAAAATGAACAAAAACCAAATTTTTTCAAATTGGATTTTTTTGGTCTTTCAATTTAATAAATATAATGACTTAAAAATTAAAAAAATATAATGAGATTATATCACATTTTATAGCTCCGAGATAAATTTAATACATTTTCTTTCTTTTTTTTGATACATTAAGAAAATTTTAATTTTGCTTAAATTCTTTAAGTAAAATTCAACTCGCCCTTTTTCAATTTTCATTAAGATATTTTGATTTTAAAATCAAAAAATGAATTTAAATAGTTTTTTTTAAATACATTTCTGAACTAGGTTTTAAACTAGCAATCATTTCTAACATAACATATGCTTGTTTATAAATATCATTATTTAGAGTAATCATTAAATAAGTCTTTAAATAAATAAAATAATTAAATATCATTTATCATAGAATAATCTTTAAAAACGCTGTTATTTATTATATAATTAAAATTAATTATTAATTTTTGAATTCTTGTATAAAAAATGCTTTAAAATAGTTTTCAAAATTAATTGCTTTTTGATTGTTAACAGCATCATTAGTACAATTTCATTCGTCGTTTTTATTATTTGAATTGCGTGCACATAAAAGCCCAAATATACTTCAAATTATTACTTTTAATTGAATCTGAAAAAGAATAAAGACCTTTGTTTAAAATTTGAATCGAGAAACTTAAGAAGATATTCTTAAAGCATCCATTATGTAAATTCAATACACTAAAATACACGTGTACTTTTTTAGAAAAGATGCATGAATCATCTTTAAAAATATTTAATGTTTTGTTCGGAAATGTTATTTATTTGAAAACAAAATGATTATAAAATAAAAATCACCAGTTCTTATTTTCTTAAAGCTTTTTTTAAAAAATTCCAAGTCATTTAGGGATAATTAATAGGAATGACAATAAATTGAATTCTGAATTTTAAAAAAAGCACTTCTTTCCAAACTAAATGAAAATAATTGCATAAATCATTAATAATCATGGCATGTACAAAATCAAAATTAGCCTAATAAACATTCTCACAATATTTGTTTCGAAATTTGAAAATTCGACAGAAAATTTTGTCTTTTTAACTATTTTTTCAACCTCCTTTGTCAAGAAAAGAACAATTGCTTTGGACTTTTTCGACATTAATTTGTTTTATTCTAAACACACACTGGAAAGATAAATGATAATTGTGCTTTGTTCGATTCCCTTTTATTCATTCATTATTATTTTTTACTGCGTTCTTATGTTTCTCTATGAAATGAAGTGACTAAATCAGTTTGTATTTTTCTTCAACAGTATTCACATTTATATAATTTTGTTCAACAATTTTTCAAAGATTTTTAATGCATATTTAATCACGTCTGTATGATCTTTAAGAAACTTATGTATAGTTAACGAAGTTAATAGCATAGAATGCAAGGGAATTATTTATTTCTAAGCAAAAAATTATTTAAGCTCCGTATTTCAACTAAAAAAAGAATTAAGCATCTTACTACAATAGAAAAAACTTATATATAATAAACTTGTTGTCCAATACATTAATCTTTTTTTAATGAAAGTAACAGAGTGCATATTTGTTCTTACAATTTTTGTTTGGTGTCTAATAAATGCACATCATTTATCTTTCACACTTTCTATTTTTTTAAGAGTGCAGTTAATGATAAAGGTTTTTATATGAAAGCCTTTTGTGTTTCTATATATAATTATTTATTCTTCTTTTATACACATAGGATACTTATGTTTTTAAATTAAATGATGATCAATATATTCTCTTAAAAACCTTCTTCGAGCAGTATTAGTGTCATACAAAACGAGTACTATTGATTTCAGGTCTCTAAAAATAAAAAATTCTTTTGGTAACTCGTTTTTAGGGAAACAAGAAAAAAATTATATTAGAGCGTCATTAAGCTAAGGGGTTAAGTATGAGATATGTATTTATTATTCACAGATAATACGTAGGTTGAAAAATTCATATGTCAATGTAATTGAGACGAGACATTATCTATTTAAGTTATCTACTTAAGTTATTTATTTAATGAAGCACATTTTTACTTCATTTCTGTATATTTAAATGTCCGAGTTAGTGTTTCTCAAACTGTGGGGAGCACCCTCTAGGAGGCGTGATATTACTAGGACGAGGCGCAAACCTATTGAAAAGTCGAAGGGAAAAAAAATATTATTTTTTAAAAATATTCATTTACTGAAAGTAAACAAACAAAATACGAAAAATAAATACACATTTACACTGATATAATACACTTATAATTGTATCAGTACTACACAATGTATTTTATAATTAATTTAACAATACTAAGTTAAGAATAAGTTTAATAATTATCAGTGACCTCATGAGCTTGTCACATATAAAATTATATACAAACATTAATACTTATCTTGATAATTTGTATTTATAATTAACCCTTGAACTGCCGATTAAAAGTTACGCGATTCGCTCCCCAGTGCTACTGTTTTCCATGTAGGTACGCGTATGTGGTGTATGGGGGGGGAGAGAAAAGGAATAAAAAAATAAATCCTCTGAAATATAAGCAAATCCTTCGCAAGCAAGATCATTTTATTGCATTCTAAAGCCTTCAGAATAATTTTATGGATAACAGTGCACAGAAAAGATCGTACTTTGGAAAGACGTATATATACGTCCGGGAAATTACGCATTGGCTGAGCGAGACATTTTTATACGTCGGTGGCACTTAAGAGGTTAAGGTCGTCAAAGTATGGTATTATTAAATTTAATACATAGTAATTGTATGGAGGGGGGCACGATGAAAATTATTATTGAATATTGGATCGCAAATGTTCAAAATTTGAGAAGCACTGGCCTGAGTTTAAAAGTTAAAACTACTCGACTTAAGTCAGAAAATTTACAGTTCATTTTTCAATATAAATCTTACTATTGATTTGTTATTTTGAGAAATATTACCTAAATATTTGTGAAATGTTTGGTTATTACGTCTTAAATTCCCATTAAGCAAAATTAACAAATTTTTTGAATTTCGAAAATGAAAAATAAATGTGTGTGTGCTTAGCTATACACCTATAAAATATTAGTAAGGGAAAATAATTAAAATTAAATAGTTCTAAAATAATTTCGAGCTCATATTTAAAATGCTTTTTTAATTATAATCACATTTGAGGATTACAGAGTTCAGAGGTCTGTAGATGAGATATATATGTGTAAGTGTAATACGGTAATGCTTACCCTCAACCGGTGATCTAAATATAGCTAAAGATAAAGTATTTTAGAAATTTATGTATAAAGATACCTGGAGGAATTTCTAATAGTAAATCAATAATTAGAAAGCATCTCACAAAAGACCTGAAAGCTTTTTAAAATTTCTGTTAAATATGGAACGCTTATTGATGCTTTTGATCAATTAAGATTCCAACAGTTGAAGGAGATCATGAATTTAAATTGAAGTAGAGAGAAAGAAAATGAGATTAAATATTTAGATATCTTAGACTTTCTATGGAGAATTTATAAAAGTATTTTATTCGAAATCTGTGTGTGGAAGGATTTTACAATCGATACCAACGAAAAATTTTAAGCATATAGCGAGAAATAAAAACAGCTTAGAAAAAATCATTATAGTAATGAAGGAATACATATTTCTAGACACAGTTTTAACTTAGTTTTGAATAATGGATTATTTTTTGAGTTAATTGTTATTTTCCGCCTACCACACAACATTGGAGCTTTGAATTTACACAGTCTTAAACATAATGTCTATTAAATGTCGCCCTCCATTATCAAAACACTGACGCAGTGAATTTCGAACATTCTGAGTAATCTTTCCAAGCATATCGACGGGATATTGTGAAATTCAGCTCACATGTTGTTCCGTAGGTTTTCCATAGTCTTGAAGCGATCTTTGTAAACCAGGATTTCAGATAAGCCCCCAGGAAGTAATCAGGAGGAGCTAAATCAGGTGAGCTAGCAGACCAGCATAAGTTCTCTTGCAGGGAGATCAGTCATTCGGGGATGGCTGCTCTTAAAACACATGTGGAAACCCTGAAGGTGTGGTCTTTGGCCCCATCTTGTTGTCAAGATTCCTTTCTTGGAGAGAGGGCAAGAAGAATTGTTGAATCATTGTCACATACCGGACTGAATTGACATACGAACACATTCCACATTTTCAGGGGTTCTAACGGGATTCGAAGGTCCTTTCTTTAGAGACATTGCCCGTTGCTCGGAAAGCATCCCATACACATTAAAATACTTTTCCGTTTCGGATCACGACCTCGTGGTGGAATATCAAAGTGACGACGAAAGCACGTTGCACTGCACAATCATTGTTAGAGAAATACGCCTCCACGGCAAAAGTGCGCTACTGTCTCGACCATAACGTGTTTGAGACTAGGACGGGAGGGAACACAACTATCGCACTCCACCCCCTTGCACACCGAACCCCTCCCCATGTTCCTCCCTTTCCTTCAAATATCACTGCAACATATTCAAAACAGGAAGTTCCTACGCCCCACCCTGTATTTCAGTTATTTTTGATTTCCTAATTACGAATAAGTTACTATAACTTACCGTTGAGTTGATAAAAAATGTTTAACTTTGCATGAATTTGTCTTTAATTTAATGCGAATTATTAGATAACATCAGTGTTGCAGGTTAATTTTAAAATGTTTCATTATTGGTTAAAGCAGGGATCTGGGTTCAATTTATCGGTAGCTAAACAGTAGCCAATGCATCAAGAAATAAATTTATTACACATTATTTCATTGCTATCACCTGAATATCAGATTGTGAGTTTATATTATACGCTTATATATTACTATTCAGTTTCTCCCATTATGAGTTTTATTACTTATGCCTTAGTTTTTGATTTGTTTTCGATAGAATTATCGTTTATATCCATTTGAGTATCATCAGTCTGCGACCTGTCGTTCCATTAAGTATGATAGATTGAATTCCTAACTGGTATGTACTTAAAAAAATAAAGTTCAATTTTCTATAAAACTCTTTTACTAGCCTATGGCTATGGGTCACTCTTTTTATCAAAGTATTTTCGATAGACTAAGATCAATTTAAAGTTTTTTAAACAACAAGGAATTCTTTTATAGTATAAATACTCTTCCCATCATCTTTTGAATGCAACATTTCAATAGAGCTTAAAATGTTTTGAAAATTCTGGCGAATTTATAAAAGATTGTGCATTACTTTCAGCTAAATATTTTGCTGGGAAAATCGGTACTTACGTATTATCGCAACAATGCCAATGTTCAAAATAACTCGCCAAGGTGGCAACCCCTATTTTTCATATATCGTACGCACTGCCTTTGCCTTTTTTTTACATACCAAGTCGCCAATACGGTTGCGATAATGCATAAGTGCCTGGAAATTTTATCTCAGACTAATATTTTTTTTAAATAAATACCAGGGAGAGCAGGTACACCCAGTCCACCTAAAGGCGGACCAACTACCATTGTACATATAATACAACTGTTCAAACTCATTGCTCAAATTGTAAATCTGTAATTTACGTGTATTATGTAGAATTCGCAATTATTATAATTAATCACTTTAAGAAATGTTGGCAATACAGCTAAGTCGGCACCATTTTTTGGCGATCAAATTTAGCGACTTGGTGACAATGTTGGCGACCATTTTTGGTAACTTGCCGATCATATGGGTGTTTCTCGAAATTACTGGAGAAATCTAGAACATCACGATCTATGCCATAAGCTGATTTTTCGAGAAAACGCTAGAAGGTACAAGGGGGAACTTCCTATGCAAATCGGTCTTGGTACTCCTCTTCAGTTAAAATCAAAGCCGCGGTAGCCTAGTGGTCAAGGTATCGAATCGTGACTGGCATGTTATGAGCTCAAGCCCAGTACCACTAAAGACCCGCCGAGTAGAGGAGTAATGCACGCTGAATATGTCGAGAGCTCAAACAACCTCTCGTTGGTGTGGTGTGGTGTGGTAGATAGGAGAGGGATGCCAGCTCAGGTATCCTCCTCGTCACTTGACCATGGTTCAAAATTACGAAGTCAGTCGCCTCGTAGTAGTTGAACAGTGCGACTTTAATATTCACTCACTCTGTTAAATGCAACTTTTGCGACCCCTTTTTAGTAATTATACCTTATGTATATATAAATTTATTACTACGTAACGAGAAACTTTTATATAAAAGTTTTGTATATAGTTTTTATTTATATTTTTGTATATATTTTTTGGATAAGAATGCTTTTATTTAAGTTAGATAATTTTTGCCGAAAGATATGAAATTTTGAAATGAATATTCAATTATTTACTCTAGTATCGAAATATATATTTGTTCAGGACTCGAAATATTTCATTTAAAATCTAAATGCTTCTAAATTTATTCCAGCAATATCCTTTTTAACGTAACTCGAATTTAAAAAGAAAGAATTGGGCTCGAAACGTACAATTCGCAAAATTTTTATTTTATTAAAAATTAGAAGAAATTCTAGAGATTCCCCCCTTTTTTCATTCTCAAACATTTACTGGAGTATTTTTATAGCATTCGAAACATATTCGAAATAAGAAATAGTGAAAAAAGAAGAAAAAAAATCAATATAAAATCGAAATGACGAAAAGTTTCAAATCTCTTAGACTGCAAAAGAGATAAGAAAAAAGCAAAACAAGAAGGGGAAAAAAAAAGAAGAGAACGCGGTTTCATATTTACTTACGCCTGAAGAGAACTCCTAAAAATTCAGAGAAGATTGTAAAGATGAAGTATTTAGAAATATATATAGTCTTGTCAACAGAAATAAATAGAGAAGCATGATAAGCGTTGACGTTTCTTTACAATGTACGATGGTAAATAAGACAATGGCCTGTGTTTACAAAATCAATACTTAGAAAGTAAATATTTCTTAGAAAGGCGGAGAGGGAAATATTTAGGGAGAAGTTTGACGAAGACGATTTTCTGAAACTCATGCAAAATAAATGAGAAAAGATATGTATGTGCCTTTTTAAATCTATAATATTTGAAAATCTTCGTCCTTCGTCATTTTTGAATGCCCTTATGTGGAAAGATACCTTTTGTATTGTTCCTGAATTTTATCGAAGTAAATGAAATTTTTCGACTATTACTTGTATTCTTTTATGTGCATTTTATTCTTAAATGTAGGTACTACGAGAAACATGAAAATCAATTGAAATTGCAAAAGAAAAAAATATTTTATTGTGTACGTAGTATATATTCTTTCCAGTTCTTTTTTAAAAATTGAATTGATAATTTTCATGTTCATACATTTAAGTAAAACCACATGAAACTGAATTATGTAACCATTACGTAAGCTTAATTTGGAATAATAAACATTTTCAAAAGCTTATGATTGAAAACATCAATGAGTTATATGACTACAATACCTCAATTTTCCTTCTAGGTTACTAAGAACTGTATTTCCATACAGTGATATATGGCAATAACCATTTGTAGGTTTATATTTCGAATGCTTGAAAATCATTACTAATAATTCTGTATGTACTTTTTCAATTAAATTAAAAATAGTTATAAAAAAATTTAAGAATTTAAGAAATGTTACCTAAGTTATATAGACTTCCACATTTAGAATATAATGAATTTTAGAATGTAAAATTTCATGATTATATTTGTGTAATTTTATGAACTATTTAGAATTATTTTCTGAACTTTCTCAGTTTAGTAAATTTATATTGTGAAGCATCAGTTAGGGAGTATTTTAATTCTGGACTACTTCCGATCTGAAATATATTTCAGTATGAACCCTACTCTTCACCATTAGACTAAATCATCATTAAGTTAAATAAATCAATTAAGCAACTAAACAAATTATAAATTGTGTTTAGATCACAAACGTTGAAATCAGTGTTTGTTTCATTTTTATTTCATTCAGGATTCCGCTATAATTTGTCCTGGAAATTAACCAACCAAGTGTTTTAAGAACAATGTTATAACTAAAAAAGTTATAATCGATTGTTTAGTTTTAAAATATAAGCTATTCTTGTGTTATGTTAATTTTTCTTTGAAAATAATTCCCAGATTTATCGATTTTTCTCTTTATATACTCTGGATTTTTTCAAATATATAACGCGAAATAAAAAATGGGAATTTCTTTTTCTTGATTAAAATGAAACCCGAATGAAAATTGAGTTGGAATCGAATCCGTAGATGTCGAGGGTTAGATTTTATATTATATTCCGTTTAAAATTTGCATTTGGTGTGTTATTTATATACATTTTACAGAGAACTTGCTTACATATGTCAACAATATGCTTACAATAATATCAAATACTTTGACTATATTATTATTTACTAACACTCTTTACGAAGTCCAACTTAAAAAAGTATATGTTTCAATTAAGGTGATTGACTATGTCCGAAACTGTGATTTTTTAAAAGCGTATATAAATGGATTATTTTTTCAATATTTTACGTTACTTGAATTTGGATATACATATAAAATTGTTTTAGAAATATAATTGTATAAAAAGTTATTTAAACCCAACTTTTTGGTAAAAAGGGAGAAAGAATGATATTTTCAAAACGTTCTCCTTTTACAAAAAAATACTTCCACAGTAATATTTTGCCTATATAATATTTTGCCTATATATAGCTAAGACTTTTACACCGGGATTGAACTAAAATTTTTAAAATACCTGTTTTAGAAGTGGATTTATACATATTTTTTTTAAAATCAGAGTAGAGAAACTTTAACAAAACACAACCTATATTATTTCATTTGATCGTAACTCTGAAAACAATATGAATTTTTCAAAAACCCTAGTTCAACCCTACTACAGAAGTCCTACCCGTATACAGACAAAATATTATTTTTATGGAGGTATTTTTCATTAAAAGAAAAATGCTTCGAAAATATATCCCTATTTCCTCATTTTTTTTGCCTAAAAGTTGCATTTAAAAGATTTTTTTTTTATAATAATAATTTTAGAACAGTTTTACATGTATTTTATAATTCAACTGACACTAAAATAAAAAAAAATTATTCATTTATATGCTTTTTCAAAATCACGGTTCTGAACGTGGTTTGTCATCTTAATGGAATTTCATATACTTATGAAATGATATGTCAGTTGGGGTTCCAGTACAACTCAACCATACCCCAAAACTACTTTGACTTCGGCTTTCTCTCATCACTCTAACCCCGTGGACGAATGACACTCTCTTTCGATTGACGCTTGAAGTAGGACTCCGCTCTAGTCATGGCTTGGGGTACAGAACGATTTGTTGAATCCTTGGAAAAAATTATCATATGATAAACGGTTGCATTCTTCATGATTCATATCGGTCACAAATACGTCTACTTAGAAGTATTCCAAGTTATGTTATATATTTATTCCTTAAAACTAAAAATATTTCAGTTTCTGAGTGTTTTTATTTTAGTTATCATAAAATGAATATACTTGTAGCTAATTTCAATATTTATAAATTAAATGTATTAATCTTATAGCTTCAAGAACAAGCTGGGATACTAATATAGGACCCTGAATACATATTTTGACTAAATTCGTCAAGTTTTCTTTCCGGTTCTTACCCTACAAAAAGAGGGAAGAAATATCACTCTTGTCTCTTTTGAAGCAAAATCGATAGAAGCCTATAGGAGCTTCGGGATTTCCCAGGGAAAACTGGAAATTTATTTCCTAGAAGAGCTTCTAGAACAGACGTTTGTTGCCATTTTCTTCTGTGCCCGAAGGTGTTTTTCTTTTTGTACGTTCCATCTGAACCATTAAGAAACTATTTCGTTAAAAAAAGCACCACGAACAGATTTCTTTCATGTTTTTTATGGGTTTACGATGATGGTTGAATTAGGGATGAGATAAAAGCCGGTTTCCTAAAAGTTGGTAATTTTTCCTAGGGGGGTCGAGAAATAAATGGGTTCTTTGAGGTTCCTTTAAGATGAATTTGTTTTAACTTAGGTGAGCAATATTTTAGATTCTTGGGGAGAATTTTTTTTTCAAAAAGGATAATGTGTTTAACGTGAAATCATTTAAAACTAATATATTTCACAATAAGATACTAGGAAGAGACTTTGCCGCATTGGGAGGAAAAAACCTGTTTTCTTTTTAGGTAATATATCACAAACTTTATAAATGTATTTTTCATAAGAAATGTGATTGAATTAAAAATAGCATTTTCGCGTCTTTCTCAATGTTCTTTGGTTTCAAATTAGTTCATGCTGTTTTAAATGTTAAGGAAAATTAGGCTTAAGAAACTTATTTACGGTGTTAATAGTGAAGTAGAAATAAAAGAATATGATTAAAAAAAAGGAAAGAAATTCTCAAAAAGTTTGAAATTTCGTTATTTACTAATGTATTTATTGGAAACTTTATTAATGTGCTATTTATGATCCTCGAAAGATATGTAATCCTCACATTCACTTTTAGGAAATTTAGAAATAAATTCACCTTAGATTGAGAGAATTAACTGAAAATTAATATCTTAGCAGAGTGAAATGTAGTTTTAATCGTGTAATATATATCTAATTTATATAGTTAACTCTAATATAATTCCAATGAATAAGCAAATTGGAAAAAATATGCAAAGCAAAATAAAATTTATTAAAATATAAATATTACTCAGGTTTTTCTTGGATTTTTTAAAATTTCCGGATCTAATTTCTTCACTTTTCTGCATTTAACACATAAGTATCTTATAATTACAGTTTGACATTCAATTGATAAAACCGATTTTAGAATAGAAATGAGATATTTTTTCAGTATTTTTTTTTAATATTATAGGCCCTCTTTGACTTTTCTTTTCACTTCAATCTCATACCAAAACAATTTAAGCAATAAAAATATAGAAAATTATTATTTTTTAGGTATATATTTTCTTTTACTTTAAAATATAAATGTATCCCTTCATTTTTAAAGCTTCAAGTTTGCTAACTATAAAAATTAGGCATATACAACATGTCTTCAAAATAAAGGTGATAGGTTAAAATTAAAAATAGCAAAATAAAGTGTTATTTACTCTATTACATAGTTCAATAATTTCTGTTAATATTTCGATAATTTCTATTTTAGAAATTCTATTTAACAGGAACACACTAATCAGATGCTTTTAGTTTCTCTCTATATGTTTGTTAAATGCTTGGAAATCCTTGATCACATCAATCAGCTGTCAAGGAATTGAGAGAAAGATGCGGTTTACTGTATCGCTCAGATTTCTTGTTAAATTTTCTTGGTATATAATTTAGGTTTTCATGTACGTTTCCGTTTATTATTTGCGGCAAAATGATTAAAGAAATATTTTAAAATATTTTGCGCGTGCAAGTTTTCTTTAAATGTCCATATCTCATGAAACTTAAATTTTTTCATTTAAATTTTGAGTATAATTTTTCTTTTGTACATTGCAAGTGTTTCTGCAAACTTTGAGGAATTTGATCGAAAATTCTCAATTTCATAAGCAAAGAATTATTCTAAAAAAATATGAAATTTTTTAAGGAAACGTTCATATATTTGTCAGTATTGGAGCTACTTTTGTGAAAATGTATGTAGGAAAGGAGTGCAAGTTTTCTTTTACTTCTTTTGATTTTTATTGTAAGAGATGGCACCACTAATCGAAACCACGTGAGTTTTATCTGCGCGATACGATGAGGTCATGTATTTATAAAGGGGACAGAAAAGAAAAACTGAGAGTTGCACCAAAGCTTGAACGAAGGCAGGTAAGGGTAAATCAGTCTCTCCGTTGTTTTGAGAAAGAGTACGTATTTTCGGAATTAGTATGGTGCTATCTCGAATTATTTAAAACCCCTTGTAAATAGTAAATGTTTTGATTGTGTTATTAATAAGTTAAGTTATTTTAACTCTGCTTGCTTATTTTAACATTAAAATCGAACCTTCCGCTAGACGCCGTCCCACATGTATCATAAATTAAAAATGAAGCTAATTAATCATTTTGTGAAAATCGAAAATTGGTTTCTTTTTCTTTTTTTTTATAATACGGAATGATTAAAAATTCTTTTTGTTTTCAAACTTGTTGGCAGTTTACTTACGGCACAAGTCACTGAATATTTATTGAAAAGTGTGAGATAAAGATTATTACTTACATGTCAAAAGTTATAAAACATTTTTTAAAATATTTAAATAATAATTTTTGTTAAAAATGTGTAAAATCTTAACTATTTAATAACTTTGGGGGTTACATAATATTATGCGTGTGTAATTTATTAAATATAAATTTCCCGAAATATTTTTCGTTCAATAAGTTGATTGGATATCAAAATTAATTATTAAGTTTGACGATTTTAAAGATAAGAATTTCACACTTGAACGACTTTCCTGTAGCTTTTATTGATTAATCTAGTTAGTGTAAATTAATTTCGCTTAAAACTTAATAGAGTAGTGCTTAAAACTCTTAGAATCACTTGGGCATCAAACAATAAGAATTAGTATCAGAAAATATATTTATTATTGTTGAAAATCATTATTTAGATATTAAAAACAATTTCTTGTTCTAAAACAATTGTCCAAATAAGACATTTTTTTTAAAAAAAGTTTTTGTTTAAGTGTAAAAACCTTTTTTATGGTAAGTTATAAAACATCAGTGCTAAAAATATGTATATTGATAGATATCAATATAAATATCATCAATATATTGATAAAATCTTGATAAATTTTACAGAAAACAATGTTTTTTTTTCTAAAAATTTGCAATACTTCCTTCTTAAGATAAATATTTTAGATAATAAATGAAAACAACAAAATTTCTTCATTATAAATAAATAGAATAAGATAATTAATAAACTATGTATATATATAGGTTGAAAACATGTAGAATTAACACCATATAAATTTATTTTCAACAAAAAATATGGATTTAATTGAAAATAACTTATGTCAATTCAATGGGATGAAGTAAAATTGTGTTTTTTTTCGCTTATTGAAATTTTAAAGAGGAAATTAATAACAAATTATGCCAAAAATTAAATACAATTCTGTCATAATACAAATTTCCGGATATACAAGCATAGGATAAAATGATAGGAACACTTATGAAAAAATAAAAAAATTTTATTAGTAAAGGGTAGGGCTACCTTTGGCCTCAATGACACCTTGAAATTCGACACGGGATCCACAACAGAGGTCTTGAACAAAGTTAATCAAATTCACATCCATTCTCGAGGGCCATCTCGAGTTCAGATAGTTTGCGTAGATGAGGAAACCAATCACGAAATTTGTTCTCTAAAAACCCCCCACAAACACTCAATGATGTTCAGATCAGGGGACTGCGGACTCCACGTTACATGTTACATATCATCATCATGCTCATGTAACTATGATTGAACACAGTGAAGCATGTTAGCAAGGACTTTGTCATCTTGGAATACAGGGCTTTCTCCCAGAAAGAGAGCCTAAAGCTTAGGATAAAGATGATTTGAGAGAATGCTTGTATAATGGTCATCTGTGATTTCATCCCCTCAAGACAACTAGAGGCCCCTGTTCAGTGCTGAACAAATCATTCTTGTGACGCCCACATAACAAGTAAATATTTGTCGCGAGAGGGCGCTAGTGTGTGTAGAGTTCAGTACATGTGTAACCTTTGTGTGAGAAAGAGCGTATTGAGAACGCTCTAATAAAATTCTTGAACTCAGAAGTCCCTGCCATTTAATTTGTGGTGTGAAATATTTTTAGTGTAAGAAATGAGTTATCAACCAGTGAAAAAACAGCCCCATTCCACAAGAAGAAAATGTGCCCGCACCATCACAGACCCACTTCCCCCTTAATGTTTCATGATTGGAACCAGGCAGTCAACATAAAATGCTTCTGCCGGTGTTCGACAGGCGAAGACACATGCGGTGGTCAGAAATGATGTAAATGAAGATTCATCAGACCAGATGACTTGTTCATATTGCAATTGTGTCCAGTAAAAGCGGTCTGGGCACTATACTTCAGAAAATTCTGTGCCGAAACTAATGGTTCTAGAATAGCTACTCTGTCATTTATGATCTCAGAATGCAACCCCCGTTAAATAGTTTTCTTGGATACAGGGATCTGAAAGTGGTATTTATCTCGGATGTTATCTGCGGCAGAGTAGTCGCGTTTTGGGGCGACTGCCTCTTCACACCCGTCTATCACGGTCCTTCAACTTCGACTTTCGTTCATTGTTGTGTTTCGTAAGAGATACCTTACCCAGGTTCGTATAGGCTGTCATAACGTTGAAAGTGGTCCTTAAGACGCTCACAAGGTTGGCTATTCTGGACACGGAAACTCCAGCGAGATAAGCTCCAATTATCATACCTCTTTTCTCGTCTAAGAGGTCGGACATAATCACTCTTTACTAGGAACAGAATTTTCTCATGTAACTCTCACACTGCTGAGGTAGTTAGGAGAGGGAAGTGCCAGCACAGGTGTCGTCCTCGTCACCTGACTATGGTTCAAAATAACGAGGTACGTCGTCCAAAGCCCTCAAGTAGCTGAACAGTTCGACGTAAATATTCACTCAAGCACACTGTCGAATGCATGACTGATACCTTCCCTTTTTCAAACACTAGATGGCATTCGGATGCAACCCGTGGCGGTCGTTTATTGGACGGCCGAAGTAAGACTCATTTTTAAATGAATATTCCTATTATTTTTTTCCTACTAATTGTTTATTAAATCATAGATAACATTTATCTAAAATCATTATATATATATATATATATATATATATATATGGAAGAAATTTATATAAAATATAGAACATAACAGGAAATAAAAAAAATAAATAAAAAATTAAGATCAAATCTAATGAAATACAAATAAGAACCTTGCGAGTCAAAAATGCAATTTCGGACTTAGGACCGAATAAGTGGGGTTAAACTAATTTGAAGGCGCCAAACTTCCCCCTTTGCAACTCGGTAGGAAAGACCAAAATAAAATAAATAGAAATTTAAAGTATAAAAATTCTAAGTATAAAAATTTCAAAGTATTAAAAATCCAAAGTATAAAAAATCTCATAGAAATATGAGAGAACAACCGACTACTAATAAGCAAAAAATTCTCCCAAAATGTTTAAGCAGAAAAATATCAAAATAATTACCCAGTAAAAGGATTCTTCCAAAAAGATTTTAAAACTTCTGCTCACAGAGCTTATTCCGGGAGATCCAACACTCTTGAAACCGATGGAAAGCTTTTATATGTTGTGATAAAAATCTAAATTGCACTTAAACGCATCCTTTATACCAGCTTGTAAGGTAGTCACCAAGAAAGATTACATTCAAATTTGTTAGGCTATAACTTGGTTGTTTGTCACAAATGTAGAAAATTGGTTGGTTGTCAAAATGTAGAAGTTTGGTTTGGTTGCCAAAATTGTAGAAATTTTTCATTTTATAAAATTTTTAAGAAGGGTGTGGAAAAAATAAACTGTGTGAAGAGTGTTAAAACAGAATCTTCACAGCAAAACCACTAAAATGTTGACTTTGAAATCCTATTGTTGTATGGTGGTTTTGAAATCAGAAATAGCAAGACGATTAATGTATTTGTGATGAATATATGTTCTTAAGAAGTTCAAAGGATAGTCATGATCTAAGCAGCATTGGAAGAATTTCTTGATATTATTAAATTTATCTATTTTGTTGGTAGTTAAGTTATCATTCCTAAGTAAAAAATTCAAAACAATATTTCTGTAAATTGATGTATGCAAATTGCTGTTCCATACAGGAATTTTAATTACATGGAAACTAAAAGAATGTCTTTTGTCATAAATGTTACAGACTACTCTATTGTCAATAAGATGCAAGTCTAAATCTAGGAATTCAACCATATTAGAGTTAAAATTAGTTTTAAGAAGGTTGAAATTGTCAGGGTAGAACATAATATTTGGTTTGGATTCACTATTTTTACCAAAAATTATTATATCATCTATATAACGGTAAATTAAGAAAGATTCATCAAAAATATGATCAATTTAAAAAAAAATGTAAATATAGGTTAGCTAAACTATTACTGGCAGGACCACCCTGAGGTAATCCTCTGATCTGTTTAAAAAGATTTTGATCAAATGCTATGAAATTTTCTTGTAAAACAAGATTAACCAGGATATCAAATTTTTCCTTTTTCATTGAATTATGCAATTCATATTTATCATAAATTAAATGTAGAACTCTAATCATATCATCTATATCAATAGAATTAAAAAGGTCCTCGAAGTCAAAGCTGTGCATGTAAAAAACTGTCATATCCTTATTGACTCTAACAATCTCTAAGCTATTTTTAATTATTGTTGTGTGTTGAAAGCTATCGATAGTATTTTGAAGAAGGGATTGTAAAATCTTCCCAGACTTCGTTATATATGTATTATACCCATTAGTAATACTACGGAATTTTATTGGATTTTTGTGGAATTTTGGTTTTAAAAAAATTCGTGGGTATTTAATAGTTTTGACATGAATATTTAATCTTTTGTTTAAAGCCAAAAGACAATTATCATCTTCTCTATTACTGTGAATCGACTTTTGAAATGCACCATTCTTTAAAATATGATCACTTAATGATTTACTATAAAATATTTACATATTATTGCATAATTAGCAGAGACTTTATCAACATAAGTTATCACGAAATCCTTTTGAATATTATCTATCGTTACTTTAAGGTCTTTAAACATAATTTCATTTTCAACGTTGAAATCCAATTTTCCAATTTCCATTGCAACAAGAGATCTAAATTGATTGAATGCTTTTATCGGCATTCCGTATTTAATAGCCATTTTAAGGTAGAAAGTATCCAAATCTCTTGTGATTTGTTTTACAACGTTGGATTTATCTTTTGTGATCATAAGTCTAAAGCCAGTACCTTTTCCCATAAAATTTCTCAATAAATCATCTTTTACAATGCCAAGGTCTCCAGTGACAACGTGCTGATGATATTCATCGATATAATCACAATACAAATAGCATTTACACTGCTCCGGACATAGGAGCTCCGAAACTTGATTATAATTGAAAATAAATCTACCAAGTTTCTTGTTATATTTGAAAGCCTTTTTAATAATAATATTTTTAATAGGAAAAAAGGATTGATATTTCTGAAATATACCTGAAAAATTATTTTTGTTAAAGGATTTATTCATAAATAACATGGTACACTATACTGTAGTGTAATTTTCTACTGCATCTAATTTGATATTAATTTTTTGTACTAGATAATTATTATGATCTCTAATCATATGCATACCATGGGAATCCAAAAACCTACATCTGCTTAAAATATCTGTCATAATTTTAATTTCTGTTTTATTCATTCCAAACATAAAAGATTTAATTAAGCCTGCATTAAACTTATCATCAAATTTATTAGCTAACTCCAACATAGACCTCTTGAGAGTAGTGCTGTTTCTTGTAACTCTCTTTCCACGCTTAGATCTTGAAATTCTTGAGATTCCAACTTTAATGTTGTTACCAAAAGATTTATCGAATTTCGGAATATATAATGACTCTTCAGATTTTTGTTTAAATGATGGCAAAATATTTCTGTTGTTCCAGATAATATTCAGATCATATGGATAAAATATATATATATATATATATGTGTGTGTGTGTGTGTGCTTCTTAAATTTTTAAAATTAAAACTACAACTAATGAAGATTTTAAAAGTAAATTGTGAGATGTTTTATATCTTATATTTTTCCTATGACTTTAGAGGTTCTTCTAAATTTAAAAAACTGTAATAATGAATTGAACATTTAAAAACTTCCTTTTAGTTATTTTAGATATGAATTTACATATGAAAGCAAATAATAATAATCAAACACTAAGTTTAATTAATTATTAAACTTCGAATTAATTAATTTTAAACAGCAAGTAAAATTTAAAAATAATTCTTTAAAATGTTTTTTCTTCAACAAAAGAGGAAAATAACTACAGCAGCTAACTCTTGCCTTTTGAATTATTCCATATCTTTAACAGTTACATAAAGACGAAGCAAATTTATAAAACTCGATTGTAACTTTTTAATTTACTTTTATAAACTGAATTAAAATATAAATACATTTTCTACTGAAAAATAAGGTGAAACTTATTATAAGTTTATACAAAAGAGGAGTTCAAAAAATAGATTACACGATATTAATTTTAATATTTTAAAAATGGAAATGTGAAAATAAAAGTGCAGTTGCTTTGTACAGAATTTTTTGCGTGGTTTTTTTAAAAGATTACATTTTATGTAATCCTTTTTACTGTATTTACATATTATTATTAGCTGCATACTTCTCATTGACAATTCAAAGTAATTTTAATTTAGAAATACATATTATCTGAAAGATAAAACTTTTAGTTAAAGGAAAATAATTAATATCAAATGGAGTTTTTATTCATTTCTCTCTGGTTTGTTTATTTAATTTAAATTTTATAATTTCTATTCATAATAATAAATTAAGATTTTTTAAAAGTTTCAGAGATTGTGGAAGTAAACTTGAGAACTATCGCTAGACAAAATAATTATTTGATTTATTAAGACTTTATTTGAAATTATTTTTAAAATCTTCATTATAAAATTTAAAAAAATAATGTAATAAAAAATAATGAAATTTTTAAAAAATTATTTTAAAAAGATATAATTAAAAAAAGGAAAAGCAATTATAGTTTTTATGAAAAATATTTAATATTTTTGTAGTTTGAAAATAAATAAATTTCAAGTCTTTGTGTTTAAGTCTTTATATATAATTACAAATATATTTTTACAAACATAAACTACATATTGTTTGCAAGAAATATTTTAAATTTATGCATTAACTTTTTTTTAAGAAAATGAAAGTATTATTTTTAATTAGATAGAAAAGTAAATGCCTTCAAAAATATGAGAAAGATATTTCACATAAATGATAAACTCTAAGCATATGTTATCCAAATTAAGTAATACTAAAATTTTTTCCTGTAATATCTTAAATAACAAAATTCTTAACAAGTATTATTTGATACAAATGTTTCAATTGAATAAATAAAATAATTTTTTTTTCAAAGAGAAGTTTTCTACACGTTTATGGATGGAGAATTTATAACGTGAATTCCTCAAAGATTCCCTTTTCGTATTTGTGCACAAAAATATATTCATTTAAAAGCACATCATGCGGAAAATTTTGAAAGTATATTTTTTGTTTAGAAAAAATAACTGTGAGTTGTTAGGTCTATATGTTAGACGTTTAATCTTTATGAATTTCTCTAGACTCTGAGTTACATTGATCAGTTTCTTTAAAAGATGTATTTTTTTCTTTTAATTTCTTTCTTTCTTTATGCCCGTTGAGCAAGGGTGTTATAAGGTAGATCCAGAAGACAAATAAATTGTATACTAAATACTTACAACTTAATTATGTATGATCTCAAAGAATATATACACACAAATTTTATTTAAAGTATTTTTAATTATATGTCCATTTTTGAAATTAATTTATTTGAATCGAGTAGTAAAATGTAGGAGTTCGTGGTTCACACTGTGGTTTTGCCAATTGTATTGTAATGGTTTTTCATACATAATTGAAATAAAATTTGAAGAATTTTAATTTAACGAATATTTCCAAAAGATCAAAACGCATCTTTTTTCAAAAATATAAAAAAAAAAATATTTACAATTAGCATATACACTGTAAATATAATGCAATTGCTGGCTAATTGCGATAGGAATTTAATATTTGTGCTTAGAAAAAAAACTGTAATAAAAAGATTACAGAATAAATAGTATATTTATAAAGTAATTAATAATCAGTTATATATGTAGAAACAAAAAAAAATCAATGTTCTTTCAAATTTTTTTGTTTCACATTTATTTTAATTTAGTAGGAATTAGAAATATATTTATACATCCTTGCTTATGTCATTTGAAGAAGTCCCTACATAATATCTTATTAACACTTTTATCACACAGACAATACCTGACACTTGGAAACTATTATTTATATTTTAAATCTAGTAACAAATTAATATTTTATTTCGACAGTTTATGAAAAATAATATATTTTAGCATATTGATTATTTAGTATATTGTTACATTTTCTGTGTTCATTGTTTTACAATACACTTTTGAATATTTCATTACAAAATGTGTAAATGGTTTTTCGGATTCAAATTATTGCTCTTTTTAAATCTAATCTTTTTTGTATCACAAATAACCCATAGAAGTTACTTGAAAATAGATAATGATTTAATAGGAAGAATGTGTAATTTGTTTTATTATATTATTTGTTAAAAAATATTATTTGTCTTAAAGGGATTATTAATCATTTTTTTTATCATATAAAAATATCCAAAGTAGGTAACACACTGAGTTTTTTTTAGAGAGTTTTACAATATTTTCTAACTGAATTTGTTTACCCGTGATTGGCAAGCATTATGCTTTGGATATAAATGATAATTGCTTTAATTTTGGATTGTTTCTGCATGTACCTTCAAAGTTTAAATATTTTTTTTTCAAACTCGATGGATAAAATACTCAAAATTCTGTTCACTGTAATTCTCGAATTACGATTTGCAATTTTACAACTTCTCAATTTTTCGGGTTTGCTAGCTAAATTTGCTATTTAATAACATTTTTCATTTAAAAAAAAATCAACTCAAAATGACAAAGGAAATCTGTAGGGCATTATAGGATAAGAGTTTTGAGGTAAATCATATGATTTTAGTATACAACCCGTACTTTTATTACATACTTAGTGATTTTGTTCATCAAAAATCGATTGAATTAATGTGTTGATATGATATATATCTAAAGAAAGAGCTTTATTTCTTAGATATAAAATACTATATTTTTGAAGTATATATTTTTGGTTTATATATATATCACTTGAATGAATATGTATGTATGTTTGAAAGTGCTATAAATTGCTGGCCTATGTGTTGAAAATTTTGCGACATGTTACCTATTTTTCCTTTCATTCATATCAAAAACGTTATATTGAGAAGTAAGTACATATACAAACAAATATTGAAACGTTTAAAAAATACAAAACAGAGAGGAAGTCTTTCAAAATTAGTCACTTTTCTAAAAAATTACTTTATGTATTTAACACATTTTTTCATTATACACTCATTAATTTATCGAGTAAAAGATGTATAACCAGACTCGCATATCTATTATAGTTTGTCAGCCTGGTTACACGTGATAAGTTCGGAAGAAATATTCAAGTAAAAATCACGTGTTAAAAGAAAATAGTAATTTTAATATTGAATCACTTTAAGGTTCACACGAAACAGGATATGTATCTTTGTAATGTTAAAAATAGGTATTTTTAAGGAACATTTATAAACATTCTATTGAATAAAAATCTCCATTTTTTTTTTTACTGAATATTCTTTGAACCGTAATATATACTTTAATCAGAGATTTTAGGGATAGGATGTCTAGTTGTTATTTTTTTTTAAAAATATCTTTTGCATAAATCTGTTTTTTTTTTTCAAAAACAGTGAAATTTCATGATGTTTAATGATATAAATTAAGTCAGAATATTTTTTTGAAAAAAATTTTCGATTAAAGTATGTATTAGAGTGTAATTATAAATTATGCAAAGTTATAAGCTGTTAAATGTACTAGTTTAGGAACAAATGTTCCTTATATGGTAAAAATGTTAGTTCTGAGAAAAATGGATTTTAGTAATGGATTTAGTAGACTTTGCCAGGTAGTAAAACATTTTCAAAAAATTATTACAAATACTTCTACTGCAAGTAGAATGATAGTTTTTGCACCATTAGAAGCATAAAAATTCATGTTTTATTAAAATGAGAAAAATGAAAAAGGTGTTTGGGGGTCGAAATTCATGAACCTACTCCCTTAAGGACAAAAATCATTTTTATTCTGGGATTTGAAAGTGACAGAATATAAATACTACAGTAGGAATACTAGAATGTTTGAAAATGAAAAAGGCTGATTTCTAGGCTAAAACTGTAATCAAGAGAAATGTTGAATTCTCAGTTAAATTCCCCAAATATATTTTCCAAAAAGAAAAGTGAAGATTATGATTTTTTGTGCCCTCTGAAATACACTGGTGTCCAAACGTTAAGCATAACTGATAATTATATGAATAAAAAAGGAACTGTAAATCAGAATGGTGAGAAACGTGATATGCGAGTGAAAAATGGTTATAAAATAAGGAAGCAAATCAAAAGAATGATAATAATTAATTTTATTATCCAAAGGTAGCAGTTTGAAAGAAAACGGAGCATAGCAAGGATTCACACTTTATAGAAAAAATGAAATTAAACATTAAATAAAATACTGATGCTGCAGTTTAATAAGGCGTGTGGTCACCTCTCTGACAGCCAGGTACGCTGCACAGCGATTTACCATACTTGCTATGAGATGATGAATGAGTTGTGGGCTGAAAGGGTTCAAGCTTCTTGGAGAGCTCTCTGCAGTTCTGTAATGGAGCTTGGTGGGTGTAATTTGTCTCCCGAGCATATCCCATACATGCTCGATAGGATTTAAATCAGGGGAGTTCGCAGGCCATGACATGTGCTGGATGTTTTCCGTTTCAAGGAAGTCATCAATCAGCACCGCTCGGTGACATGGCTCCTTATAATCCATAAATATGAAGTCAGGACCGACAGCACCTCGAAACAAGCGAATATAAGGCTCAAGAACTTCGTCTCTATATCTTTGAGCAGTCACAGACCCCGTGTCAAAGAAATGGAGTTCTGTGCGGCCGTCCATCACGATGCCTGCGCATACCATTACTCCTCTTGAGGGAAAATGATGTCTTTCCGTTATGTTTCTTGGTTCAAAACGTGTTTCCACGTTATCTCCATATCGTTACCCGCTGAGAATCACTACTCAGACTAAACCGGGACTCGTCACTGAACATCACATTGGCCCACTCTCCCACACTCCAATGGTGATGTTTCAAACTCCAGTTCAAACGAGCGCGTTTCTGCGCAGACGTGAGGGGAATGCAAACTGCTGGTCTTCTGGCATACAGGGCAGCATGATTGAGTCTCCTGTAAACAGTTTGTCTCGAAATTCTTATTCTTGAGGCGACTGTAAGCGCCGAACCCAGTTCTCTGGCAGTACTGTCCCTCTGACGTCACGCACTTATTACCAGATATCGGTCTTGGCGAGAAGTTGTGACTCTTGGTCGACCTGATACTGTTTGTCGGGTAACATTTCCCGTTCTTTGAAACCTCTGCCCCAGTCTTGAGATCACAGACTGGTCCACATTCAGAATTCGAGATACTTCGGTTTGTGATCGTGAGGATTCCAGCATTCCAACAATTCTTCCTTTCGTAAACATTTCCAATTAGCGTGTTTGTGCCATTATTCACCTTGTTTGATGGTTAACAACGTTCCTTCGCACAGCAGTTGCACGAAACTTGTCTGAACTGCCTATGCTGTGTTAATCGGTTTCTCCGCGTTCCGACATGCGCCGGTGTTTCGCGCAGGACGTAGTCGACTGAAAAGCTTTGCATAAACCCAATGTTTCTTCTTCACCCAAATAATATCTGCAAGAAATGTGGAATAATTTTACGAATATTTACTCCACGTTTTTCGCACTTTACGATTTATGCTTAACTTTTGGACACCAGTGTACTTTGTACATTCAGTGTGAGCTCAGTTTTTATTCATTCAATTTTCTTTTTTTTTGTGTATTAATGTTTCTTACAATGGAGTTGTAATATATTCTTCATAATGATTTGATTGAGTGTAGGTGTTAGCGACAAATCTAGGTTCCGTTTTACATATTGTTGTGGAAAAAGAAAAGATCCAGAAGACAAAATAAATATATACACAAACTACAATGGAGCAAGTAGTTTATTTTCCCATCTAGTATTTGACAACTATCAATCAACCAGGGTATTTCAGCACAGAAGTAAATGAAATTTTTTGACTCTCTAAAAATGTTCATAACAATCCTTTGGCGCGTGCCATTTGTAAATTCTGTCAAACAACTACATAAACATAAAAAAAAGAAAACAACAAAGTAACAAATAATTTTTTGGCGTATCACAGAGCGTTATTTTAATTGGTTACCACAGAAGTCTCTAACAGACTTTTAAGTTGCCTTAATATAATAAAGATAATCCAATATCATTCTCACAATATTCTTTACAAAGGAGGGAATAATATTGTAAGATGTGTATAATTATATATATATATATATTTGTGTCTTTAGTATAATTTTTTGGAAGGAAAAAAGATGTTCTTTTTTTATTTGTGTGTGTTGGTGTTTAGTTTTTAAAGAAATTAGAAACACAGCAGAATAATGGTTTTGCAAAAAAATATAGAAATGAAAAATTATTCAATACAATTATATTTCATTTCAATGATTAAATGCATGGATCAAATGATAAAACTGATAACTTCAGCATATTATAAAGTATTTTTAAGCATATTTATTGTTTGTTAATGTTTATATAGCATGTTGTATCATTGTTAAGCACGTGTTTGTCAAAACATTCTAATGGTATATTAATCAATTCACAAAAAGTAAGAAAGTGTATTTCAATAAAATAAAAGTTTTCTATAAAATTGTAATGCCTTATGCATTATATCATACTTAATTATATTTTATTCAAATATTTTAACTCAGTTTCATAAAGTAACGAATGAAAAGTTTAAAAGGAAACTCTATCAGAAAACTTAACACAATACATTCAATGGAAGTTTTGTTAGTGGTTATGAACAGTTTTATTTTTGCGGGATTAAATTATTTTATTAATTTATTCATTGAAGACAGAGCGGTGGGATAACTTCTGATGCTGTAACATTTTATTCACTTTACACAAGCATCATGAATGCTTAGAAATTTTTCTACTGAAAGTTTTATTCAAAATATTTTTTGTCTTAAATATTTTGCAGTGTTTTTGTATAAAACAATGATTTTAGTTACCTAAGATGAGATGTGTTCACACAAAATAATAAAAACTATCAACTATTTTAGACAATTCACACAAAGCAAGTTGGAAAATCATGTTTTTTCAAAGATCAGATCTATTCTAATAATAAAATGCAAAATATCGAGTGCTTTGTTTTGAAATCTGTGAGTTTCGGCTTTTTAAAAATGTTTTCTGTACAGGTAAGTGTCAGTGACCGTATTGATAGCGCGCACGTTTTGAGAAAATTATTAAGAATATTTAATGATACTAGATGTCTTTTACATTTAGAGTAAAAAATAAGGCCTTTTACTTTTTGACTAAAAACCTTCTTATAAAAGTATGAAAGCAATATTATAAGCTTGCATTGTAATAAAATTTTCCTAATTATTTTAAATTCTGTGAATTCAATAGTTCTTATGTGTCAAATAAATATTAAAAGTGTCAAACTAATGCAGTGTATAAACACTAAAAATGTCTCCCATTATTATCATTGATTTGTTTAAAGAATAGCAGTCTTAAGGATAAATATATTAAACCATTTGCCTAAAACATATTAGAATGTGCTTAACCCAGTGAAAGGAAAAAACCATCTATAACCCTCCAATTTTTACTTTATTTACCGGCAATGGCATATGAATAATTATCTCAATCTAATACTTCTCGCTTCATATAATTTTTTTTTAAAAATAATTATCGATCTTATGTGTTTTGTGTAAAGCACCATTTGATCTAATAAGTACAAAACCTATAATTATAAAATGCATATTAAATGTAATTCATAGCATTAACATCTTAGAAATTTAGTTTAACTCCACTTGAAAAACCATACTTTGAGTATGAATTTTATATAAACCGAAAATAATATGAAGACCAAATTTTTTTAGAATTATCTTATCTTGTGTCATTTTTTTCTGTATTCAAATTATATCCTGAGTCATTTCTAAATCACAAATAAACAGCATTTAATGTCATAGCTTGATTTTGCTCAGTTAAAAATATTTTTGCTAATGTTATTTAACAGAATGTGTTTACGTGTGAGGAATGAAACTTAAAGACCCAACGGGTTAAGTAGTTTCGAATAGTTTTATGAATAATTTCAGTGCGATATAAAATGCATGGGGATCCTTTGACAGCCATCCCTTTTAAATATGTTTTATAAGAAATACTATTTTTCATTGCGATTTTTATTCTGCATTTACTACTTGATATGTACAAAGGACAACAATTTTTCTCCATACTAAATTAATAAGCTCCTCTTAAAAGTATTGGCAATAGTTGCGGCTAGCACACCAGCAGCACTTCAACAACAACACTAATACTTTTAATCTTCCACGGAAAAAAATTATATTTACGTACATTAAATAATTGCCATCCATCAAAAAAAGCAGTTCGTTTGTGGAGTTTCGCGATCTGTTTCCAGACTTGTTTTCGATAAAAAGAATTTGCAAATTGAGCTTTGAATTTGAGCCGAGCTTCTCCAGACTTTGTACCTGCCACACCCGAATTGCGTACCATTAACAAACAGAGTGGCAATAAATCTTAAAATGGGCATAAATAAAATTTAGATTCCACGAAGTGTGCTGAAACCAATCATCTCCAAATGGGATGTTGGCATTATAGTTTTTTTAATGCAATTCTGATGTGTTGAGGTACAGTTGTCTATAAAGTGTGATAGTGAATTGAGGTTGAACCGTCTCGAGTCCGGGTCACCAATGGGTTTATGACGATGAACCAAAAAAAAGCTTTCCATCATCGGCCACTGTGATATCCAGTCACGTGACTTCTAGATGTGTGATAAAGTGCTCCATTTCATTTTTTTTTCTGCGATGAAGATCAACTTCTCGCATCGGTCAAATTCAAAGCTAAATTCTGGTTCATTGAACCGATATATATCAGGCTTTCCAAAAAAGCTTCGTTACCATAGAAGAAATAATGGTAATTTCAAGACTATCGATTCGTGTTACCTTTCTTTAGAGGAAAACGATTCTGGTAAATGGAATGCGAAACTCTTTGGCAAGAACATAGAGTGAAACAAGCAATAATAACAAAAGAAAGAAGATGACAATATATATTTTTTTCGGATGAGAAGATATCAAATTATCTTCAGCTGCGGTATGTCCACATAATAGATTGTTATTGTTCGCCTTAAAGACCGCGTCCTTGCTCTCCGTTAGTTTGTTTTTTGAAAAAACAGTGTTCCAGTTTCCGCATCACCTTTAGCCAGCTCTGAAGAGGGACAACCATTTTGCTTGACCGAGGGTCTGTTCAGATTCCGAGGGAGTCGAAAAACCCTCCCTTTTTGGTCTTGGGGGGCAAAGGAGGCTCCTTTGGCTTCTTACCAATGCCCTTCGGTGGCAAAGGTGGTTTCATTCTAGGGTCAGGGACTTTCCCTGCTTTGACGTCGTCGTACAAATCCGCATATACCATTTCGTCACTGCTGTCCGGTCTGTAGGGCTGTAAAAACAGATAGTTCAAGAATTAGACACTAATTTTACAATGTTTAAATCTAAAAATAAATAAAACAGGATATTTCAACTTATTCAATGTATACATAGACACAAAGAGAGCCTACAATGAATATATTTCGTGAAAACAGAAATTATTATAGTATGAAACAATTTCAAAAGATCTTCACCTAAGTATATACATCACTAATTATTATTTATACATTCAAAGAAATTAAATAGTTCTCCTATTGATTTCAAATGTTTTAATATATAAATAAATATCTACAAGCATATATTAAAAATATATCAGTACTGGCGTTAGAACATACTTTTTATTTCCGAATACAAATCAACTCGTTTATAAGCTGAAATTGCGTTGTTTTAATCAAAAATTTACTCAAAATTTGAAACCCATTCATTAGCCGAATAAAAATATCCTGTAATTCTCAAGCATTTTGTCATGAGGGGGAAACAAGTCGAATATTTTTCAGTAAAATTCTTATAAAGCAAAACGCCAGACACCAACGATAGCTTTATGTTTTGGCAACCTTATCTCAAACCAGCACATCTTTTGCTTATTTATTTTTATCTTGTATACTATCTGGGTTAGTCTTTCTTTCCGGGGAAAAATTGATTGGGAAATGAGCGGAAAGAGAAATTCGTATACAGTTTATTTCAAACTACATGTTCAGACACCCCAATTAATGAATGTGAGTTTTACAAACTATTCTAAAACTTGGATTTTACACAAACTTTGAATGATTTATGCGACTTTTCTCTCTCTCTTTTTTTGAATAAAAATTCCATTCAAAACACTCCATTAGTTAAATAATTAAAATGGCTTGCGTTTGGCTAATGAAAATTGCTTAAAAAAATCTGTTTTTTCTAAATTACGCTTTTTTCGAGAATAGCGAATTTGTATATAAGTACTTTCCTTACTTTCATTAAAAGAAAAAAAGAAAAAATTATCGGTTTAAACAAAGAAATCTATGGTAAATTATTTACTTCGATAAAAAAAAAGGTTTTTATTTTGATTTCATTTTAAATTGTAGAATAAATATTTAAAATGTGTTTTATTTGTAAAACATTATATTCATAGTATTAATTGTTTAAGCAAGTCTATAATACTCAAAGTATTAAAAAACCCAGTAAATTATAAATAAGCTCTGTAGTGGAAGAGTATAATCACAAAATTATTGCGTGAATAATATAACAAATCCTTTTTTTTTCACTCGAGCATATTAAAAAAATATAACTTTTCTTTCTATCGCATAAGCATAAATCATCATTGTATGAAGAGATGACATATGATATAATGAAAAGAGTGTGTGAGGCATATTTATTTAGTTTTCTTCTGCTCGATTCGAACTGTTTAAAATCGATTACAAGGACAAAGAATGAATTATTGTCCAAACAGTTATTTCAGATATGCTTTTGGATGATTTCCCCTCTTTCTTATTTTTGATCGTTTAGAAAGAAATCTTAAATATTCAAGAGAATTATCTAAAAGACTTTTTTTAATTGTATAAGCAATATTAAATATTTGATATTTCTTTGCAAGAACTTTTAATAATGCATTTATCTCACAATAGTATTGATTATCGATATTTCTATGTACCTTCCTCTCCATTTCGTTCTAAATTAGTGAACTTTCCTAAAAATCCATTCAAATAGAAGTATTACTCAAATTAAGAAAATGATGAATGATTTCCCACACATTTACACTTTGCGCTTTTAAAATAATCTCAGAAATACTAATATTTGTAATAAATCTGTCAAATGCATATGTTTCAAATTGTTTATCAATATGATGAATAATGTTACGTCATTACAATTAGGGTTTTATATATTTCCATTAAAATATATTTTTAGTGGATAGTAATTAAATAGCTGGGAATATTAAATATATCTTTAATTAATCTTAGCTAAGTAAATATTTAATTAAACCAGAAAACAAAATTTTTTAATTATGGTTGTGAGTGAGGTATGTATGGTTGTTTCTTAAAAAGATAAATTTGTTCCGTAATTATTGCTGTCCTCATTAAAATAAATAGTACTTGTGTATGCCCAAAGATTAAGGATTTCTGAAATGAAATCTGAACATTAAACTGGTATTTTTTAAATAAACAAATGTAATAAGAAAAGCTCAAATCGGTAAGTTATTATCATCAAATCTTTCATAAATATTTCTTCAATAATATTTGAATAATCTATTCGCTTAACGAAGAGATATAAAAATTAAGTATTCATTCAGTTTTTACATGTCGAAGTGATCAAAATCTAAAGGGCCTAAAAAAACAAAGGATTTATTTCATTAATTTACGACGAAACTTGATTGTCGCAACAAATAAATATTGAGACATTTGATGTCTCAAACGATACACTTTTGTCAAAAGGACCTTTAAGCTCTATCTTTAACGCGCACATTAAACTTACAAGAGAGTAAATAATTTTAATGGATAACAATACGCTTACATCTCAACTCAACTCATTCGGTCATCACGGCTTGTTCTGATAAATAAACCCCCAGAAGACTTTTATTGGCAGTAAGAGCTATGTTATTAGCTGCTTGATAATAAAATGAAGTAGGATAATAGTATTAAGTGATTTGAGGCAGTCCTTTACGTTTACAATTCTGCGTTTTTAATCTGTTAAGAGTATGTTGTAATTACGTTAGATGAAGCTATGTGCAATTCAAAGTACAACAAGGGCATCAATTAAGGAAAAGACTGGCGCAAAGCTTTCAGCAGGAAAAGAACTCTAAAAATCGCGTTTACATAATAGCATGAAGCAATTCAGTCCTTGATGGTGAAGTCTTGAAATAATAATACTACCCAAGGCAATTCGATTTAATTGTTCCTGATTTCTAATATCAATCAAGTTTATTTCATTTAATTTTCTACCGGGAGCTCGACAAACAGAAATAATATTTTATTCATCGCAAAGGAAACCATTATCTAAATTAAGTGGATTCTTTTTCTTGCACATTTGTCTTCGAGAACCTGCACTTCAATAATCGATTACATAGTGTTTACTCGCACATTGAATCGTTATCGAATCTTTTCAGAATCAATGAAAGAGTTACAAATTAAATTTTTAGGGATTCACCAAGAAGATATATCGTCTGTCTTGTTCATTATTTTATCTATAGTTTACTGATGTTAGAAAATGTTTTATGTTTACTTAGTGCTTTAGTTACTGCTTTAGTGCTTAATGTTTTAGTTACTAGTGCTCCGACTACCCTACAATTGTGGATTTTCCAAAAATTGACAATTTTTTTATGATTTTATTTCATACGCCATCTTATTAGCTTTATAAAAATACCAAGTTTATGATTTTCTGTTCACAAGAACAAAAACTACAAGCGTTTTAGTAACAGCAAATGCCATTACTTTAAGCAAGATGCCATACATTAAAACGCGTTTTACTCGAAATATGTTTATTTGAAAATACTCAAACGGGGCCAGCAATTGCTAAAGAAGTTTTGAAAATAATTAACTGGAATTTTTTCTATAAGTTCTGTATAACAATAGAATTCTTTTAAGCTTCAGATTTATCACAATCACTGTTTTATTACAAAATTTACAGTCCTTTATGTGAATATAATCAATGCAGGTTCATATAATAACTGAGATAAAGTGCTCTAGTTTTTGTAAAAAAGAAAATATCTCTTGTCCTGAAGGTCATTTCAAAAAGGAATACCAAAGTAATACATCAAAATTGAAAACGTAAGAATTTGTTCATAAATTTTTGTACACAGTATGCAATTTTTTGTAAATTTGTACCCCTTTTTTCCCATTTTAGTGATAATAATTTCTTTTTCTCTCCTTAATTTTGGCATATTTTTCTTTAAAAAATTTTTTTTTTAAAAATCTAAAAATAACAAAAAAAATTCCCATATCTCCATTTTTTTAAAAAAAATGTTGTCGCAACCAGTCGGTTACCTTAAGCTATAGATATCTAAATCCTAGCATTAACCATTTAATTGCCACCGGCGGAAATATCGGCCTCGCTCAATCAGTGGACGTAAATATACGTCTTTCCAAAATACGATTTTTTTTTTGCACTGCTATCACAGCAAAATTATTCCGAAGACTTTGGAGTGCAATCAAATGACCTTGACAGTGTTTGCGAAGGATTTACTTATTTTAAGAGGAAAAAATGTACTTATTTGTGGGCATTTTCTTTTCTACTTAATGACTGGGGAGCTAATCAAGTAATTTTTAATCAGTAGCTAAGGGGTTAGGCTGTCAATTATATTCAAAAACGCTCTTCTATATTTCTCGTCTTTTGGTTTTCTTTTAAAAAAATAATAGAATATAAATATACAATTTAAGTTTTTCAAATTTTTTTGCACTAGCAACCCCTACTTACAACCATCCGTCCTCGGGAATTGGTTTCTGCAAAACCCTTTCTTAGAGGATATGTATTGAACGAAATAAACATGCCTGCCAAATTTTAAGTCAAAAAGGCTCAGAAACCGGGTTTTTTCATCAATAAGCCTACGCATCCTTTCTATAGTCCTTGGGGATTGATAACTTTAAAAAACCCGTTCTCATCAAATCTCTCCTCAATAAGAGACATGGTTGGAAAATTTCAAGTCTGTAGGTCTTGTAGTTTAAAAACGAAAATTGTCTTGTTGTTGTTGTTGCTTATCCACTTGGCCTAGACCACAAACTAGACCAAGTCTCCAAGAGACCGTGTCCCTAAATTAAATTAAAAACAACATTCTCCTCATTCAATAATTGCCCCACAGAGGCACCAATACATGCGATGATATGGGAGGGAGAAGCCATAGCCAAACAGCGGCAAGAAGCATAACTCTTCTCAGATCCATTAAATTTTAAGCTCTTGATGTGACCAGTCTTAAATCTAGATAAAGTGGTCTGAGCAACTCTAGGACAGGTGCACTGCATGGACAATCCCAGACACTTAGCGGCATACCAGGCATGTTCAGGTGGAGACCTCCAAATATTTTTGATCTTGCCCGTGAACAGGGGAGTGGACCCTGAAGCTTGTACTTCAGAGGAAGAGGCAGTGGAAAGTTCGCTCCCCTCCCGAGCAAGCAGATCAGCAAATTTCCGTAAATCCCAACATGTGAAGGTATCCACTGAAAGCATACCGAACTGACCTGGGTCAATGCAGCTAATTTCAAAAGTATATCCTGCCCCAACATATCCAGGACATTGGAGCAATCCTTTAAGAATTGGATAGAGCTTTTGCTGTCAGTCAAAATCCAAGTATCAGATGCGCGATTGTCCAAAGCAAGGTTTAAGGCTTCTCAAATAGCAACAAGCTCAGAACGGAAAACTGAGCTGTTGTCAGGGTTTCTAAAACGATATCGAAATTCCTCAGTATTTGTTTTAATAAAAACGCCACTGCCTGTTCTGCCTGAGTCAGATCTGCTTCCATCTGTGTAGAGGACCAAGGCCTGGGAGGGAATATAATTTATAACCTCCAGGGCAAGTTGTCGCAGCAGTTCTGGGTGGACGGAAATTGTTTTATCTATAAGCCATCGCAACTTCCTTGGAAATTGCTTTTCGCCAAACCAGTTTTTAGTGGATATATTCTCAACAAAAGAAACATGCATACCAAATTTCAAGTTTATAGGCTTAATAGGTCGAGATCTTATGATGAGTAAGTAAGTTTATTTACCCCTATATATATATATATATATGGAGAGAGATAAATATTTTTCAAAAAATTGGCAAAAGAGAAGAAAAAAGTAGAGAAGGAAAAAGTTCAAGTTGAAATGTGGAAGTAGAAACATGGCATACAAACTTCTCAAAAAGTCTATCTTTGTGTATGTTATGTTAAAATGTTTCAAACCGCAGAATAATACTTCTTCAAAACAATGTGTCTATAATAAGTATTTAAAAGCAATATTATAACAATAAAAAGTTATGAGATTTTTATTTAAATGAATTACAGCATCGACGTCTCATGTATGCATGTGTGTAGTAAAAAAGAATAATCAAAGTTCACAATCCACAATATACTATTACAAATCTGTGTTACATTTTATTTTCATTTTAGAGAACAAAATCCATTAAAATGTGTTTTAAAACGAAGTTTATAAATAGCTTTGTTTAGCATCACACTGGAACTTGAAATATTAAATATATCGTTTCATTTTATAAAATCTTCTTTTCTGAAATGTTTACTATCATAAATGCTCTTTGATTTATCTCATTTCTAAAAAGATCTGTATAATTCACGTATATATTTCTGCGCTTTCTTTCCAAGTGATAATTCTTTTTACCCCCAAATCTCATAAAGAATTCTAAGATTTTTTTTTATCGTTCATATGCAATCTTTCTATCTCAGTTTTCCTGTTTACTATTTATTTACCTTTTTAAAAACAGACAAAATATTAAAATAAAATATTCCAATATTTTTTACGTGTTTCACGTTTTTATAATAATTTAATAAAATATAACAGCAAGAGAGAACAATGTGTGTGTCGAACTATCAAACGAACACTCTGTGTTATTACAAGGGATAAAATCTTCCAGGTTTTTTTCGTCTCGTACAACACTGCGCAGCATTATTCAACTCTTACCTTATGAAAGAAGCAGCGAACATAATTGAAGGAATAAAATAAATACCCAATTTTTATGTTTTGCAAGAAAAACCAGGTTTTTCCTTGGCTTACTTCACCGCGTAAAATCCTCCTCGGCAATAATATTTGCTCGTGTTTATTTTATTCATCATAAAAACAACTGTAATAATAATAAAAGACAAAAAAAAATAATAACAGACTCCATGAAAAGTTATTTTTCTACATCGTCAATCTGGCGTAAAAATTCTTTCGGTCTGTTTCACGTTCCATCAAACTGTACGTACTGCCGTTAATTTAGCTTCTTCGAGCTGATTTTTGGACGCCATTTTCTCCAAGCTCAAGTGGAGTTGAGGAGTCTTCTTTATCTCTAGTTCGCACTCAGCGGAAGTTGGTAAAAGATCGTCTGCCTTTTTCATTCTCAGATAAATCAGAAGAAAACGATGATGAAAAAAAAAATATTTATAGGCAGAACTGGGAAAGATTTTTTTCCCTCCGGAAATTCCGGATATAGCATTCGGTTCGTTTTTAATGGGATAGACACATACTCATTTTTTTTATTCTTTTATTTTTCTTGTGGGGAAAAAAGAGCAGATGGAATATCTGGATGAGAAAGAGAACGGGAAAAACCATTCGAAAAAAGAACTAAATTCTTACTTGAATTTATCTGATAATATATGAAAGGCACACTGAAAGAATGGTATTTTGAGATGTATCACATATTCATATTTTAAACAGATATCTTCTTGTTAAAAAGAAGCATTAGAAAAATAATATTCTTGCTAAGTATATTCAATTTGAAATAATATTTTTCGCTCTATGTATATATGTATGTAAATAAAAAGAAAATAAAGCGTTAAATTCAAGAATCTCATGGCAGAAGCATATTCCTTTCACTAACTTTATTTACAAACGAAGAGTGAATTTGTTTACAATCAACATTTCTCACAAGGGAATAAATGACTTTCGAAAAATTTCAAACGTATTCAAGACATCATAAAAATAAGCTGTGCAAGAAAAATATATTTCAAACTAATATAAGCAAAAGAAAGTATATCAGAATTTGAGATACTGAAATGTTAATTCTTCTTTTTCCAGTTGTTTTTCAAATGTATTCTGTGCAATTGAGAAGGCTTTCTTTTCAAGTAATTTGTTTACGTTAGCTCAATTTATACTATTAGTTTCGATTTCCTATGAAACTTAAAATAGGCATTTATAATTAATTACAACTGAAATATTAGGCTGGTGTAGGTGTTTGTGAAATGTCAGATTTTATTTGTATTTGAGCATTTAACTTTCTGTTTTCATTTTGCATCTGTTTTTGGCCCATTTATAGTCGTATGATCCATTGCCACATTTTAACAAAAATGATTTTCTCAAAAATGTTTCATTTTGTTAATGGGCTCAATTCATGATGGTCACGTGATAAAGATAAACACGTGTTCTTCATAGAATTCAAAACAGACATCAAAATAATTGTATTTGTTGTTATATTTCTTTCATAAGATGTTAGAATGTTATTGAACATTTCTTTAAAAAGATTTTAAGATTTTAAAAAAATTAGTTTTTGTTCATTTGTTTACGTTATTATTAATGTACTCTCTGAAAGAAAGTTTCTACAAATAGCTCAAGTTGACATCAACGAAACGCATGAACTGATTAGTTGGAAACAAATGATTGTTTTTATCGTGTGACTATGACGTCATATGAGTTTTTGAACTGATTGGCTAGGAACACGCGGTTATCATTATCATCTGACTATGACGTCACATCAATTGAGCCCATTGTTTTGAATTTCATAATATGAATTCAACAGTTATTTGTGTAATTTTTATATGAGATTAAACATGATAATAAGGCTAATGAAAGCTGGATACAATATAAACCAGGTATTTGGGATGAATATTGTAAAAACGACCAAAAAGTGTAGCATTAGTTTTAAAAAATTCGGTCTAATGATTTTTCCCTACAATATGAAACACGTGGAAGACACAAAACATCAGTGAAAAAGAATGCTCTGAAAGCATTGGTAGAAACTAATTCAACTGTAAATATTATGCTGCCAGTACAATGATGAAACGCATGAAAAATTGAAAAATATACTCCTAATAATTGTTAAGCGGCTGGGCAATACTTCTCCATGTCAACGCTCGGCCGCAGACGCCGTACAAAACACTTACGAAATTAAATAAATTAAAATATGAATTTTTGCAGCAACCAGAGTATGCATTGGGTCTTTCTTCAACTTTCATTTTTTAAACATTTAAAACTGTTTTTAAGGACTAAACAGTACGGAAAAATTACAGTTTGAAAAATTCCATATCAGAGTTAGCTGATTCTAAAGTTTGGAATTTCTTTAAGAGAGGAATCTATGCAATAAAATCTTGTTTGGAAAGGTGTATGGAAACAAATGAAGCACATTTTGATTAAATAAGCAGCTTTTGAAAAAAAAGATATGTGGTTTTATGAATTTACTTAAAAGTCTCACATGCCTCACGTACCAACCTAATAATTTATAAATGTTAATAAGAATTCATGACGTCTATCGCACTGGTTTATAAAATTCTGTCTAATTTGTCTTGCATTTTTAAAATCACTTAATTTTCTTATTCAGATAAACAAATTTTTCTCTATATTTTTAAGCATATATTTAGTTAATTTATTATTTTAGAGTATTATTACGTTTGTTTAGTCCGTTAAATATACAAATTTATATTTATTAATTTATTGTTATTAGTTCTGTCTTTTCTTTTGTCTCCCTAATTAGTACTATGTTACATGTTTTTTTACATATTTGCTAAATATTAAAGCTTCATATGTATAACTAATTAAATATAAACATTACTATTTATCAATTATGGGACGATTGGAGATCAAAATTTAATTACTTAATATTTGATAATAAACGTACGAATAAATTTACTTTAAAACATGCAATATAATAATTCTTAAGTACAGTTTTAATGCACTAAATTAATGCATATATCTCATTATTTGAAGTGTTGTATACTCAAATTCATCAAAAAATATAAGTATAACCATATATATTGAAACACTTGTTGTCTATTCGTTTACTTTTCTATTTTTTTAGAAATTTATATTAGTTTATTTTACTAATTAATTTATTCGAAATCCAGAACTTCAAAATATTTGGTAATTGAGTTTTATGTAATCTGTGAACATTATAAATATATATTTGTTGATGTTTGTTATTTTATTTATTGTATAAATATCTAATTCCCTAGTAGTTGAAAATATTATTGATTCTTTAGCTCCAAGCATGCCATATGCAGTGGAATTTTATACGTAATTTTTGTTTTACCTTGAAATAAGACTACCAAAATAAATTAATTTTTAAGGGGACATGGTACGATTTACAAAATGTTTTGTTGCTTCTTATGTATATGTATTAAGTAAAACAGTTTTTGTGCTCAAAATACTCCCAACCATATTTAATCTTTTAAATAAAATTTAAAAATTCATGAAGTTATTTTAAAATGCTACTCCTCCCCTACAATAATGGATGAGCACTCATGAAATTTGATTTACAAGTACGTCAAACTATGCATAACAATATTTGATATTCGGTTAGCAACAAGGTAATTACTATTCGTAAATTTTTCTTTTTAACGAATGCTTATTGAACATTCTTAAAAAAAATGTTTAAATTCTAAATTCAACTATTTTTAAAAAAATATGTATTGATATGATTAAAAAGTGCATATCAATTTTTGTTACATGTATTAAGAGCTATAGTTAGAAAACTTTTAAACATTTGGAACAATGGAAAAGAGCCGTAGTATTTGAAATGTAGAAAAACTAGCGATTTCTTCTTTTTGTGAAGACATCAGTTTAATATTTTTACTTGCATTTGGCATGTGAATAAACACAAACATAAATTTATCGTGACTCTGGGTTTTTTTTTTTAATTTAGAGCTTTCAAGTTTTGTGAAATTGTAGAATAATATACAAAAAATAATATTTAAGCTAAAAAATTTGTTCGATTTTTGTATTGATTTTTATCTATTGAATCGTATTGTGTCCTCTTATTATCATCCACAGAACAAATTCAGAATAGATATTAAGCATTCAGATATTTTAATAATAATCTAGTATAAGTACTTCCTCATTCATACAATGGTATTTTATTTTCTCGCTGTTGAGCGCTAAGTTTGAAATTTTGATTATATTTAATTTCAATCCATATTTGGTACCATTCCATTCATGGTAATCGCAAATATGTCAGTTTTTGAATCTCAAAATTGTCGGTAATACATCATAAAGGCGTGCCTAAGCGTAGCAGTAAACGCTTTTCCGGGAGACCATTCTATATTCGAACGAAATTGAAGAAAAGATTCGAAAAGTATTCCACATTTTTCCTTCTATTGCCTTCAGGCACATGAAACACGGAACATCCATTACACAGCCTGGCACAAAATGGCGTCCACTGAATAGGACACCAGAAGAATTTTTCGATTTCTGAGAATGGAGTGGAAACGGAGTTATTCTTCGTTTTAGATTATTGGCACTCGGAAACCATAAATTCTAAAACTGCCACTACGCCATAAATAAAACAAATTTAAAATTCGTCTTTGTTTGTAGTTGAGATTTGGAAATCTGAATTCGTATTCGAGAAGGGAAAAAAAAGTTTTCCAACAATAACATGAAAGAATGCTCACCGCTAACTCAGATATTATTGACAGAGATTCGATTGTTTAGAATTTTCTGAAGAAAAGTTTCCTAAGAGATTCGGAAAACGATAGTTGATTTCGTATATATTTATGAAAGTATTTGTTTAAAAATTCATGAACATGATGCGGTAACTGTGCAATGTTTTCCTTAATGAATGTATGCTAAAGAAAATTAAAACTCAACAAATTGAATTTTCATATAATATATTCGATCTTAATAGTGAAGAAATCTGAGTTTAATCTGTTAAAAATATTGTATTTACGAAACTTTTTAATATTTTACTGATGCGGAGCTTCTTGTATGTTCTATTTTGTTAGATTGGTTGCGTTTCAACCTTTATTTTCAGTTATTACTATAAACTTAGAAATTACATTTACATTTTAATTATAAACTTCATATGACGTGAAATATGTGTAAATTATAAAAGAGAAACGTGATTCCCTCACCCACTGATCACGATATCTTCCAAACTATTAGACCTCCATATTTGAGATTTGAAGCCCAGTGGTTGAGTGATAGCGTATCACGCAGGTCCGGGTTCAAATCCCGGGCTGACCAAGGTCGACTCAGTCTTTCATGCGCTTGCTTGGGAACTGGACACTGGGGGTTTCACGCCAGACTGACCACTTGACCGAAACTTCTGCGCATGCATCCCAGCCCCTAAGATAATTTAAACTGAGACAGGCACAGTAGGCCTTGGCCTTCATGGGCTGTTACGACACTGAGTTCAGTATATGAGATTTTGTAAACGCGTTTCTTTTGATCAATAGAAACCCGCTAATAAATTTGTGAAAACCGACTTTCAAGGGGGAAGGGTTACAAGGGGTTAGAAAGTGTTGTAGATGAATATTCCCAATTTTTGAACTATTAGATCTATACACTTGATATTTGGCTGGCATATTTCTTTTGCTGAGTAAAGATCCGCTAAGAGCTATTTTTATGGAAATCAATGCCCAAGTGGGGTTATGTGGGTATAGATAAAAAACAATTCTGAGAATGAGACCTACAGGCTTAAAATCCTGTATGCATACCTCCTTTGTTGAGCAAAAATTCGCTAAGAACAGGTCTTGTAGGACCTAGCTCTCAAGAGGAGTAACGGAAGGTTACAAGTATATTATGGAAAAAAAATCCGTTTTTGAAACTATTAGACCTATAGACTTGAAATATGGTAATCATGTTTCTTTTATCGAGTACAGATCTGCTTAGAACGGGTTTTATGGAAATCAACACCAAAAACTGGGTTGCTGTTATTACGAGGGCATCATAGAGTGAGTATGCTTTTGTTTGTTGAGTGGACATCTGAGAAGAACAGGTACTGCTGAAATTGACTCATAAGATGAATTGTGTGTGTGTTGGGGTGTTATAAATAAATAAACTTCAGTTTTTGAAATTCAAGATTATTTTAAATCAAAAGGAAGAAGTCTATAAGGGGATGTTTTTCAATATATTTGAAAATTTAATGGTAAGACTTGGACACCAATAACTTAAAAACAGCACATATAGCCATACAGCACCATCAAATTACCAGCAAAGCGGATGAATAATTTCTAATATAAAGATAAAGATCAAATATTTTTACAACTAGGGAGGTAAGATTTACTTCAAGAAAGTGGAGTAATCCGCCTGATCAATTGATTACAACAGAAGATTTATGTGATACATTCTAAATTGTTATTTCTCAGATGATTGCTATATTTACCACTGTAATTTCTCCTGCTGTCAACTTAAGAAAGATACTAATTAAATCAAGTAATAAAGGAAATGAAAAAAATTATATCATTATCTATTGCTCTATTGTTTTCACCCATTTATAACCATAACATTTAAATTTATTATTTAAGAACTTTTCAACAAAAAGTTCAAAGTAATTGTATTCAAATGATTTCAAAATATTTTCACCATTATTTCCTGAGTCGTATTCAACAGAATGGATTCTATAATGGAAATTTTCTTTAAAAAATACATTTTTGGCAGCCCTATCAGCAAGAAATTATGAACAATTTATTTCAGACGATAGGAAAATGTTATTACAAATACGTCATAAATGAGGTCCAGCATTACCAACAGAGGATGCCATAGGTATTCCTCAGAAAATGCGTTGAGTATATATTATTAACGAAATTGGTAATACATGGATAAGCGATTGACTGAATGTTCTGATGAAATTCACAGAATTCTAAGGTTGCCTCAAAATGACCCACCCATTAAATAAAAACTTACCTTTGGCGGCTTCTGATGTGAACTTGAGCGTGGCATACTTGGTCAACTGCTTGCTCACTGGCTGCGCCTGATGGAATGGTAGCGCCAAATCGGCATATATCACTGAAGACGGATTAGGACATTTCTGCAACATGCATTTCAAGCACAAACATGCAATGATGTTAATCAATAAAACAAACAACGTATTCTACATGATGGTTAGGACATGCAATGATTATAACTACATTCAAACATTACATTTTTATTTTTGGAATAAGACATAAAATAGAGCCAATACAAAAATTTGCTTAAGACAATATCGTATAATGTTAAGGAGCAGGAACCAAAATCGAAATATATTTTGGGGGTTGAACAATGTCTTAGTATCAATATTTTAGTTTGATTGTTATGTCCTACTAAGAACAGTATATTTTATTATAGTTCTTCTGCCTGTCTGGATTAGTCCATTTTTTTCTGGAGCAAATTATGTACTGTATTTCATCTCTTACACCAGGGTTTCCAAAATTAAAGCCAGGGGCACCATAGGGAGTCACACCGCCACGAAATTTTGCATACGGTAATTTATCACTTACAAATTGTTATACTAGGTAGGCAGTGGCGCACATACAGGTATTTCTTAGGAATCGAGGGTCGAAAGCCCATCATTCTCGTATCATGCACCAATACGACGCCGGACATATTCTTTTGATTTTGCAGATTGTTGGGAACAAGAAACAGTAAAAATATATTATTGAATAAAAAATTAGCATTAATTACCAAAATAAATTACTAATAATATAATTAAATTTTACGTACTATATACATAGGATTATAATCAGTGGTTGAACGGAGAATATATTACTGTCCCCTGCAAACTCAGGTTTTGGGCCCCACGCCCAAAAATGTACTTTGCTTCAGTCAAGATTTGGACCCCCTAGAGGCCTTGGTCCCCCTGCATTGTGGAGGTTGCGGGATGTACGTTACGTCACTGATTATAAACAATCGGGGGAAAAAATCAAGGACAATGGGAGGGGTATGGACTGATGGACTTACCCCTTTGCGTGTGCCACTGTAGGTAGGGAGGGCATCATGGGAAAACCTTACTTCAAAAAGGGCACTACCATTTGAAAAAGTTCTAGATTCACTGCCTCACACTGTTTAACTAAATGAGTTATTTAGCCTACTAAAGAGAAAACTTGTGAATATTTCTAAAAGTCTGTATAGTAAATAGTTGAATGCGCTCAAACATATCTTAATTTTGATATAAATGTATTTTTTTGCATGAAATATGTTCCAAGTTTCATTCGGATTCTTTGACATTACAAATAAACATCCATGAATTTTCATCTATATCTCCTTTCAATGCTAACTTTAGACATTTATTGTTAACTTAGGTAAATTACTATTCTGCCTTAAAATTCCAGCATTTACTTAGCATATATTTCAGTAAGTGGGCATAAAAATATTTCAAAGCCTCTCATTGTTTTATGTAGCATACTCAATATAACCAAACATTGATTTAATAAATAAAAAAAAATTACAACCTTTCCAAACTAGAAACAAATCATTTGAGGAAAAAAATAGTTGTTTGCGGAAGTACTGTCAAAACCAATGAGCAGGATTAATGGGGTTGTTACAATGAATCAAGTAAATGAAGTCAATTTCTCTTGGTATCCGCCATTACGGCCTGAATGGGTACTTCTTCCGTAAAGTCAGTCTTCTAAGTTGACTAGGTTGTGAGTTTTATGTCTTCAGTTATTGTCGTCGAAAGTGATATGATAGAATTATTTTGTCGGATGCTGCATTTCTCTTTTACGTTTACTACTCTTTACTGTCTATCATAAATCGGTGAAATGGTATTAGTTACATCTTAGAATGGATTTTTCTTTTCGGAAAGCCTTTTCGTGAAATGAAGGGCTTTTATAGAAATAAGGCAAAATTCCTAGTGGCTTTGTTTGTGTTTTTTAGTCGTTTCATTTCTGATGTCGAATTATAAATAAGTATCTCAGTTTCAGAAGAAATTTGTGTTTTGTATTTTAAACTGTAGCTTGTTGAAAGTATGTAAACATGTACGAAATAAAAATTGAATGTTTATAAATTCTCTCTCTAAAAGAGTTGAGTATAAAATAATAAGTAAGATTATTTTAAATTATGATTTCTGTATTTAAATTGCTAAGATAAAATTAAGTCACAGCATACTTAAAACTTTATTTTGATTTGACTTAATATAAAAATGCGCATAAAGGATTAGAAAGGAAATATATTATTTTTAACATAAAAATATCTTTACTGTGTTATTACGAGGTGTGATTGATAAGTAAGGTCCCCACTAGTATAAAATAAGTTTCCGACAAGGTAAATTAATAACAGAGGTACTAGAATGAAAGAAATTTATTACATATTGTAAACTCATTTTTCAACATAGTCACCACTAACAGTTACGCATTGTTCAATCGGTCAGTCCATTTCTTCATTCCGTCCATGAAGAAAGATTCTGGTTGTCTTGCGTATCCATTTGAGCACGGCTGCTTGAACTTTGGCATCCTGGATTCATCATTAAGACCCAGAAATCAAGAAGCAATTCATGGAATATCGCCATACTGGTTCTCCAAGTGTCAAGAAATTCAAACTTTTAATGTCAGTAACAAAAGTCATGCTCACCATCTTTTGGGATGCAAGTGGTGTGCTCTACACGGAATTTCTGACTAAAGGATTGACGGAGAATTCCGATAGGTACTGTGCAACATTACTATCATCCAAGCAACGCATACGCAGAATCAGGCCGAAAAAATACGTTTTTCTTTTGCATCACGGCAATGCAAGACCGCATTGCAGTGCACAAACACAGGATGTCATGGGAAAACTGAAATTTACAGTGGTTCTACATCCTTCTTATTGCCCAGATTTGGCACAGTTGAAAGGTCAGCGCTTTTCTACGGATACCGAAGCTCAAGCAGCCATGCGCAAATGGATATGCAGCCAACCAAAATCTTTCGTCATGGAAGGAATGAAGAAATGTATAGAACGATTGAACAATGCGTAACTGTTAGTGGTGACTATGTTGAGAAATGAGTTTACAGTATGTAAGAGTAATAAATTTCCTTCATTCTGATACCTTCGTTATTATTTTAACTTATGGGAAATTTATTTAATATATTGGAGATCTTACTTATCAATCACCCCTCGCATATAAATTTTGAGGCAAAAACATTTAACTATCATTTACCAATTTTATACAGTTTATATTTAATAATTGTTACAGATTTTAGAAAATATTTTTAATGAAAATAATAATTCGATATATCTGTTAGATCTTAGTATAATTTATTTTAAAATGCGTTGTACTTCACATAGATATATAGGTTTTATATAGTACTCATAATTTCTGTTTTCGATAATAAACCCTGCAATTAAAAAAATTATTCAACTATTATATATCATATTAGAGATATCGCTTGCGTTTTGCGAATGCGGATGATATATTTGTGTGGGAGCATTAATTATTAAAATTATAGTCAATGAATACAATTGCTTTTATTTCATCTTGAAAAGACAATAATCTATCATTAAATGCCAAAAGTAAAACTCGCATAAATAACTTTTTTTTCTTTTGTTGTGTTTAACAAATTTTCATCTTTTATGATTGGATAACTCTTTAAAAAATGATGAATAGCCTTTCTAAGCAAGTGTTAAATAAATTCATCTTTTAAAAGTTGTGGGAAATTTGGAATTATATGGTGGTTCAGATGGCATCAATTTTAAGTAATTTCAGGGATAGGTCCTATGATAAATGATCATTAAAATTATATAATTAACTTCAGCTTTACAATCATCATATTCTATAAGTGGTAATTAAACTTACTGATTGATTCATTTGTTTATATATTTTCTGTTAGATTAAAAAGTAAGAAAACAATAATTATTAGATCAACCGTATGAAAACCATAAAAAAAGGAATAATCCAGATTCCAGCAATTAAAGTAATATCGAACTATAGAATAATTAATTAACTTTATTGTTTACAAATCAATTCACAGTTTTGACTTATGTCTGAGAGGAATGGATATATATATGAGGGGACAAGTTCTCAAGTCAGTTTTTCGAGCTTTAACTTTCTTGTTTCTCATAAACCGACAAATTCACCGCTGACTGAATGGGGCTATGCAACCTGGAATTAAGTAACTGAAACTAAGTGAAACCAAACCCACGGATTAAAAATTTATTTCCCTCTTCCTATTTTTTAACTACTGCAACTGAATTGCTAGTTTTCAATTTCATTGATCAAAATAGACTTCGTGACTGTGGTGAAATCTAACCCAGCTTTGAGCCCGGTCAGAATTTCCTAACCTGAACCTGAGATAGAAAATTAACCTGTGACGTGAAATAAGCTTTGGTGAAACCCCGGTTTTTTTCCTATGACTACCAGTTCGGTTAACGGTTAATATGGATGGAAGTCATAATGAAAATGGTAAGAATGTCATTCGAACTGAGCAACCTTTTTTATATCTATGATGAAATTGGCAACCGATTAGAGTGCCAAGCTCTCTCTCTCTATGCACTAATTGGAAACTTGGAGAACTTGTCGTAATCAACGATTATGACATTCCTAGTTTTTAGTGAAGAATGTAGGAGTAGTAAGAATCTCAAATTGATGAGGGATCTCATTGCTTCTTAGCCTTATAGAAAGGTAATTTTCATTTGAAATATTTGTGAATATCATTTACCTTAATCATACTTTATTTAAAGATACTATTCATGAAAGTCACAATGAGAAATAAAGATTTTTCTGACGAAGTATACCCACCTGCGAGCTACCCCCGTTTTTTCTAGGATGGGGTAAAACTTCTGCCCATTCTGGGGAATCGGGTACGACCCCGTGTTGAGGACAGGGTTCTCTCTTCATGGACCCACCCGACATCCACCGTTGATCTGAGTTGTTCCACTGCTGCTGCTGCTGGGGGTTATAGTCTTGTCGACAGTACAAAACATTCTGGTAAGCACGAGAAAAATCTGCAGGAAGTGACTGTCTCATGCGGGCACTTGGAAATGAAGGCACAGGCTGAAGATAAGCACAATATGGGGGAAAACACACACATGCATGCGGTTAGTCAGCAATTCATTTTAGGTTGTGGATAATGGAACATATATATGCATACATCAAACAATGTAATCACACTTAATTTTTTTATATAAACAGTTAAATGTTAACCCAGTTGCTACTACCGGTAACATATACGTCTAACTGCATGGGACCTCCCTTAAATAACCTCCCTTACAATTAGATCCCTACTTATATTCCCTATTGATATTCATTATACCTTAAAAATGTCTAATAGAGACTCATCGTACTTTTATACAGTTGTAATGTATATTAATATGTGTTTACTTAAAGCACGTTGCAAGAAGTATGTCATGAGATTATGTTGGCATATGAGGAATTTTCATATGGCGAAGATGTTAATAGCTAGATGTCCATATGTTTACATGGGACATTGCTAGAATTATGTCTTGAGACAATGATTGGTGCAATGATGAAGATGTTATAGCTAGATGTTTATGAGGTGAAGATTGAATAAAAGTCATGAATGTTAGAATATTCTTAGCGGGATGATCTTTTCCTTTTTATTGTAGCTGAGTAAATAGTTATCAATAATTAATTTTTTTAAAAAAAATAAAAACTGAGGGTAATTAAAAGATTATAGCAATATGTTTTTTCTGGAAATGTTCCCGTTGATTTGTCAAATAAGTAAGGTAGCTTACGTGGAACCAATACGGAAATTTGAATTCCTAATATGCATCTGAATGTACACATGCATTCAAATGCTTATTTTTAAATTATGATAGGTACATATAAGCATCCAAAGGTATTATCATACTTAACGTGTGCTAGAAGAATTGGTTTCATAGAATCGTCTTAAGTTGAAGAATATTATTTATTTGTTACACTGTACTTGATTTTTTAACAAATTATGTTACGTAATCACTAATTATATTCCTGTATGTCTAGTTTAAAACATTAAAAAAGGGTAATTGCTTTAAATAAATTTATGTTTAGATAAAATATTAAAAAATAACACCAGAAATTATTATAACATAGCTGCACAAAATGTTTTTACCAGAATTATTGTTAAAGCCCCAAGATGTTGGGGAACATTAAAATCGTCGAATGTGCATGTATCCCTTCTATTTGTATAATGCTGCATCTTAAATTTTACAGGTATAGAAGTATTCAAGTCTTTCGAGTTTAATTTATATCGCGACAATAATTTAAAGTCTGTATTTACATAAAATTGTACTTATTTCTGCATTCAGTTCAAATTCATTCGAATTCTTTGAAGTTAAATGACTAGGTTTCAACTGACAAGTTTATTTAAATAAAAGAAATTATAAACATTATAACTGTCTAAAGAATATTTTGTTACATGAAAAAATTGTTTCGTAAATATTTAATTTAAATCTAATATTTAAAAAATTGTTCAGAACGCGCGAAATTAAAATACATAATCCTATTACCTACATTACCTATTTAATTTCAACACAAACAAGAATTATTAAATTATCTAAATTCATTCACATGTTTCCACAAAAATCTAGTTCTTAATTAAATACGTAATTACCAAATGTTTCTAATAGCCTTTACGGTCTTTAACCAAAATATTTAAACATTAGCTATATATAACTGTATACATTGTTACAAAAAACGAACGGGTCTGTAACTACTTATTCCAAATTAAATTCTTTGGTGATTAATTAAGAATAGTTTTGTTTCTTAATCTCAGAATGTAAAGCCTTCCATGTACTTCAAATAATTAAATAAGCTTGTAAAAACGATGCTCAGTAAACAGTAATGCAGTCCATTAGGTTTATTAAGATATCAAAAACAAAGTAAAATTTCTTACATAAACAGAAAAATGTACAATTAGTGTAATGAAAGACCCCAGAGAGAATCATTAGATAACTTTCACAATACATGTGTGTGAAAGATTGGAGATATTCTATAAAAATATTAAAAATGTTTTCTTTATAAGAAAATGAAAAAAAGTGCTAGTCATAATCAAATAGAATTACATTTTTAGTATTTGCGAAAAACAAATGTAATTTGAGGATAGGGGTAACTATTTGATGGGCGATATCTAAATAAAATTCTAAAATAACTGGAAAGTGAAAATTTTGTATTTTTTTAATTTCTTCCTATTTACTATCTATATCAATTACCCACATTAAGCTTGCGGTATTTTAAGTCACCGACTACGGTCAAAACCGTAATTTTGAAAAAGCGTATAAATTGATACTTTTTTTGATATTTAGTGTCAGTTTAATTATAGTACACATAATATTATCATAAATATTAATAACAAAAAATTAAATGCGATTTTTTTTTTGAAAAAATAAAGAAAGGACATTTTCAAAACATTCTCCTTTTAAGAAAAATGCACTTATAAAAATAATATTTGGCCTATATACAGCTAGGACTTCTGTACAGGGATTGAGCTAAAACTTTTGAAACACATAATTTATATTTAATTATGTCAGAGTAGAGAAATGTTAACAAAAAACAGCCTTTATTATTTCGATTGATCTTAATTCTGAAAATAATGTGAATTTTTCAAAAAATTTAGTTTAACCCGGATGCAAATGTCCTAGCTATGCATAGGGGGAAAAATATTATAAATATAGAAGCCTTTTTCGATGAAAGCAGAATGTTTTGAAAATATGCCATTCTTCATTTTTATCCGAAAAAAATTGCTCTTAAATAATTATTTCTCGTAATAATATTTTAAAACAATTTTATTAGTATATTTGAATCGAAATGACACTAAAAATCAAATTTATTCTTCTACACGCTTTTTCAAAATCACGGTTCCGAACGTGTGTTGTCAGTCACCTTAAATCTTCTACGAAAAGGGATTCTTTTTGAATGGCATACATTTATGGTTATTTTACGTGCCTAACAAACTTAAACAATGCAAGCTAATATGTCCATGTGCTCAAACAAATCTTTATATTCCTTAATTAATATTCTTCCAGCAGATATCTTATTCGGTTTAAATCAAATACAAAACAGCTTTAATCTTGAGTAATAAACAGCTAGATATATGTTAGTATAATTTGCAACACACAAGATTCAAAGCTTACGGAACAAATACATGCATTTGACCTTCATAAAAACAAGAAAAAAAATCCCTACCCCTTGTCGATGGAATGGCATGTTTTCATACATCACATTTCCTTCAGTTTCTGGCGCAGAGGGACCATTTTGCTTGGGGTCCACTGGCGGTCCACTCACGTTTTGATATAAACTGTCCCCACCACCGCCAAGAGGAGCTTTTCCCGGACTGCTGAAGTCTAGTTAAAACAAAACAATAATTAGTACTCGGTTAAAAATATAAAACTAAAAAAAATGACTATAGTCCTTATATTTTATAAAGAAAATTCAAGCCATTGATATATTGCCATCCTCAAAGGCAGAGTTAAGGACGCATTCAATATAAGAATGCGAAATTTTGTAGCAAATATGATATGTTTTTTTCTTTTTAACTGTTCACCTCACCGTCTACAAATGTGAGCAATCACGTATAAGATCCCTAAATCCTACAGTACTGCATGTAAACATTAAAAGCCTTTTTATTCAATTTCAACACAGTTTTTGAACCTGTAGCATAATCATTCGACTATTTTATATTTGTATATATATATATATATAGCATGTGTAGTATTGTTACATAAATACCAGATTTTATCAGCTCCATCAAAAAGATGTTGTTGCAGAAAATATCGTGTGTAAGCTGTAAGAAAATGCTTTTCATTAATGCTAAATGAATTGGAGTGACATTGGCGACAAGTAAAGTCTCCAAATTTGGCAGCAGGAATAAATGATCTTAAAACATTCCTAAAGGGGCCTAGGAGGATTATTTGAAAAGACGAGAAAGAAACTCCATACGAGAAAGAAAAATGCAAGGAAGCAAAATTAGAGTCAAACATTAGACATTAAATGTGCGTTTCATTTACCATATGCAAAATTGTGGTTATGGATTTGAACTGCTGAATTCAATACTTTTGTGTGAATTTCGATTGTGAGCTATTGTGGATTAATATTTGGATTTCTATATGGTTCCTGTTAGAAGAAAACCTGTAGCATACTACTTTCTACATATTTTTTTTTACTTTGAAAGTGTTTGATTGTTAATTGCGTGGACCTTTACCACATTGTAAAGGCATTTCTACATGACAATAATAAACATATGAAATTTGAATATCAAGAAATTTTGACATTTGAATAAGCTTAAAACATTTTAAACATATCTTCTTTAATTTGTAGAAAATAATTTCACTTCCAATTATTTCGCATTTTAAATATAAATAGTTAATTTAAAAAAATACTTACTTAAATATAGAATTTAATTATTTCGTATATTAAATGTGTCAGTATTTTGTTATGCCCTTCTAGGAAAGAACATCTAACACCTACTAACACTAAAAATCTCCCCAAAATTATAAATTAAATTACTTTTAATGCGAAAGTAGAGTAAAAGGAGCAGAAAGTCTATGAAACACTACTTCAAAAAACATTCTTTAGTTTCTCCGTTAAGAAACAAGTCTAAAAAGTACATTTTAAAATCTTCAAGAAAACTAAAAGAAAATGAAAAAATACATTTGGCTATATTCTTAACACAAACGATTTTTTTTTCTTTAAAAAAATATTTTGCTGTAAACAGAATGCATTCCATTTTCAATGCCTTTGTTCACGATCTTGACAAAAGGGGATGATGCACTTTCATCATTTTTCTTCCGCTCGGAATTGTATAAAAGGAGTGAGAAATGTTTTATTTGAAAAATAAATGTTTCCCACTTCTAAAAATAAATTGTATTTACACTGAAAGACTTATTTCTGCTTAAACTTTTATTTTATTTTACGGGGAGGAAATAATATTCATTTGTAATTTTTGTTAAGTGTCTGTTAAATTTCAGATAATTATTAATTTTAAAATTACTAGTAACTAATAATAAAATAATAGTTCTTATATCGCATAATTTATGTAATAATTAATACTCTATGTTTCATTTCTCGAGCAAGTATTTGCTTTATGAAATAAAACATTAGGGATTGATAAATTATTTATTAGCGTTGCACACAAAAATCTACACAAGAGCTACTAGCAATAGGCCTCGAAATTTTGAGTCTCCATCAGATGAAGAATAGGGCACTTGAGCTAGAATATCTCTTTTTACACCACACCACCGTAAGTGTTTTGAATATCTAAAGATTTATAATGCATGGGTCCCTTTACACGGTGCGTCCTTAAGCACACTAGGATTCGTACCTATGCCTCGACAAATATTATGCAGTCACGAATTCATGATCACAACCATTCGGACCCCGAGGCCAACGTACAACTTTAGAGATTTGTAATTTATATTTTAGAGACACAAATTGATTAAAAACTAAACACGTGATTTATAAAATCGGAATAGTCATATATCTATTCCATTATTCATATTTTTATAAGTGTTTCGAGAACACGTGAATGAATATCCCAACTTTGCAGGATTATTAAAAAATGACAGAAACGAAATACCAAATTTATTTTTCTCGGGAAACAAAAATAACAGTTTGTGGGTGTGTTTTGTGCAAGGTTGCATGATAAAATTTTCGACTATTTCTTTTTCTCTATGAAGACTGTTAACAAGGATTATTATTTAGAAATGTTACAGATTTGGCTATTGTAGCCATTAGAAGAACATTTTTCCGCAGGAGGTTGCACCACCGCCATTGGCAATTGAGTGTTCGTAGGGTCTTGAAGGACAAATTGGCACATTGCTAAATTGGTCACCAAGCTCCGCAGGGCCTTGCTTTTCACCAATGGCCTCTTCTTCACCGTGCGAATTTTTTCCTGGGGCTACATCAAACATCTGCTTCTACCAACTACCCTCTACCTACTAGCATTGAGAAACATAATACACGCATGCGCCTTTTTGTACGAGTCAACTTGGTACTCACACAAAAGAAAAATCAGACAATAACTAGTGGGGAGCTAGTATTGAGGGTTTTACAAAATAGGGTTTAATAATCGCATCGGAATATCTTGTAATTTTATTTGTATGATGGCGACATTATTTCCCTCTAAAAATCAGTATGTGCCGTTTCGCTAAATTGTAAACCACAGTTTTTTTTTTCGTGCTCTAAGTATGTCAACGTTTGTGCTAACAAAACACATTTTTCGGGAAGCTCAACTTTTTTTTTGTCTTAATTTGAAGAAAAATGTAACTGATGGACATCAATTACTATGTAAAGAATGCGAGAAGTATGATTTATCAATAAAAATTGCGAGTATTGGTTCCGGCGTTTTAAAAGTGGCGATTTTGACACCATTGACAAAGAACGCGAAGGGAGACTAGTAACGTTTGAAGACGCTGAGTTGAGTCGTTTTTGGACCAATATTCATGCCTAACACAAGAGGAACTTTCTGAAATGTCAGAAGTGATTCATTAACCAATTTGAAACACTCTTAACGGCATGGGTATGGTTCAAAAACAAGGAAATTGGGTTCCGTAAGAATTGAAGCCAAGGGACGTCGAGCACCGCGTTTTCTCACTTGTGAACAAAAACAAAACCGGAAGGGGTTTTGCATCAAATCGTGATGGGGACGAGAAACATGGATCCGCTACGACAATCCAAAGCGCAGAAAATCGTGGGGGTAAGCCCGGCCAAGCAGCATTAAATTAAAAGGCCAAACCTAATATTCATAGCAAGAAGCTAATGCTGTGCATCTGGAGGGATATGCTCGGAGTGATCTACTATGAACAACTTCAGCCTAATGAAATCATCACTAGGGAACGTTATCAACAACTAATACAATTAAGCTGAGCATTGAAGCTCAAACGTCCACAATTTTCCAAAAGACATGGCAAAGTGATCTTTCAGCCCGACAACGCTCGGCCACATGTTGAAAAAGTTTTCAAAGAAACTTTGGAGGAGCTTCAATAGGATGTCCTACCCCACACCCGCAGTATTCACCAGACATTACTCTTTAAAACTACGATTTGTTCGGGTCGATGACTCATGGCAAGGCACAGCAGCATTTTACTTCTTACAAAGAAGCAGAAAATTGGGTCGACTCTTGGATCGTCTCAAAAGACGACGAATTTTTCAAAGCGGAATCCGTATGCAATCAGAAAGATGAGGAAAAGTTGTAGCTAACGATTGACAATACTTTGAATGAAATACACTGTAGAGATTTCTCTGTATAAAGCTTCAAAGTTACAAAAATTTCCCTCAAAATTTTTTGTCCTCAATATATTGCCTCCTTCCCACATGAACAACTGGCACTCCTTGTTATATAACTCCCTTAAGTACTCGAAACCTAGTTGACTCAACTAAAAGGGTATTGTGTGTAGAAGTTGCTCTCTAAACACATGGGTACTTGAGTATTAAAAATGGAAGCACTATATATTATTGTTTCTTCAAACTCAATTATTGCGTTGATAAGTGCGACCCTCTTTTTTTTCCGGCGTCAATCCTTTCTTCCCTTTTTAGTCAATTTTGTGTCTGTATGTGAAAGAAATTCTCTCCCATCTTCACATCAGAGGAGTGGTGACAGAAAATTAGTTGACGGGCAAAAAATTGTGTCGTGTGAAACCAGTTACACAGCGTGCTTTACACAAGATTTGCTGTAAAGTATTTTTTTGGAGGGAGGGGGGGGGTGAGTCATCCCGAAATCATTTATGTTTCTGAAGGAGCTCAAACAGAAAACTTATAGCTGTGTTTAATTTCAACTCTCAACAGTTTTATTGTTATCATTTACCAATGGCGTAACGGAGAATATTAGGGCCCCTCTGCAAAATCAGGTTTTGGACCCCAAGCCCAAATACGTACTTGGTGTCAGTCAGGCTTTGGGCCCTCTAGATTGTCTAACCCCCGGGGGTTGAGGGTTGTACGTTACGCCACTGTTATTTCCGTTAAATATCAAGGTTTTATGCCATATATAAGAAATATGGTTTTAATTATAAGAAAATACCGTAATATAAGGAAACAAAATGAAATCAGGAAGTATCCATATATACATACGATTAAGCAAAATTGATAATCTAGCCTTTCTCTGATTTTGTAGCTTTATTCTTAAGTGTTTAAATTCATTTATCTTAAAATTTTTAATTAATATTTGAATCTTTGCATAACATAAATTAATCTCTCAAAAGTTAAAATGTTTCTAAAATCATCAATGGAATAACGTATCGAAATAATTTTATACACTGTTTAACATTAAAGCTCTGAAATGTATTTATCAAACGATATTTAATAGAAATGATAAATAACCATTCCATATCTCAAGTACAGCAATATACGTAGCACACATTAATTTGTCACAAAAATCAACAACAATTCATTTAGCTTGCAGAAATATAAATTACAAATTAAGTAGTACATGTGTATTCACATATGTCGAGATTTCCTAATTTAAAACACATAAATTCTGCTACACCCCGCAACTCCAGTAACTTTTAATTATTAACTAGTCAGTCACTTTCAGGGCTGAGTTGTAGGCACACACACAAAGAATCAGCTATGCGAAAATTTGATATTTCCTTCAAACGTCGTTGGTGGCGTAGATTCATTTATCTTTCTCATGTGAAATTACCTATCAAGGTGTCAGGAGGTTAAACCTTAGCCCTGGCTTTTCAAAAGACCGTTTGGGCTCAAGTGGCTCGGATTTCTGTAACGGCTCACAGGTTTAATGGAAGTAAACGATTCGAAATGTTTGGAGCGTAAGATAGATGTAATAGTTCATAGCAATTATGTGGTGATGCGAGGGACCATTGGTAGGTGTTAAAATAAAGGGGTTTTGAAACCAGATACTTATTCTTACACATTAAAAATATTTGAGTATTAATCTGTATGGTAATAAAAGTATAGTAAAGTTATAATTTTAAGGTATCTGACTACATTCACAGAGCCATAATTTTGCAAAAGATTATAAATTAATATATTTTTTTATTTAATGAAACTTAAGACATTCTCTTTTTATGAAAAAAGCTTTTTTATAAAAAATAATATTTTGCCTGTATATATAACTAAGATTTCTCTACAGAGCCAAAACTAAAAATTTTGTAAAAAATCGTATTATTTTCGGAGTTAGTTTAAATTGAAACAATAACCGATGTTTTTTGTTAAAATTTCACAATTCTGATATATTTAAATTAGGAATAAATCCTAAATTATGCATTTCAAAAAATTCCACTTCAGGATCTGCACTGGTTGTGTATTAGTCTTAGCTATATAGAAACAAAATATCATTGTTACAAAAGCAGTTATCATATAGAATGATAATATTTTAAAAGCATTCTATACTTTGTGTGTGTGTGTCAAAAACTGCATTTATAAAATTTATTTTCGGGTAATAATATTTTTAAAATAACATTTTTTTATGAATTCTAGTTCACAAGTGACACTAAGTATTAAAAAAATATTCATTTACACGCTTTTATAAAATCGTAGTTCCGATCGTAGTCAACGTTCCTTCAAACATTATCTTTAAATGTTATTTAAACGTGTTTTACTATATGACCTCATTTTTTACATAAAAACGCAGATCTTCAAATTATTTAAAACTATTAAAATTAATCGTATGATATTTCAAAAAAATGCCCAACTAATTTCTTAGAAGTATGATTATTACTCATTTTTTACAATTTTAGCTTTTTATGTGGTTTAATTTAATTATTTCATTCAAAGTTTAATTAGAACAATTTTGTCCCCAATACATCGCCTCGAACTTATTTTTGAAAAATGGAATCCTGGAATTGTGTGTGGAACTATAATTTGATATTTTTTCAAAGTCAATCACCTATTATATTAATTACCCTAATATGGCTTTAATTTATATTAAACACATGAGGTGTGTTATAATGTAAGGAATTAGCTTGAGATAAATTTTGTTTTGTACTTATGCTATACACGATCAACAGTAACATCAGAAGGTCCACGGAATTCATCGCGTCAAGGGGTTAGATTTTTATGCCTACCGTTAGCCGTAGCATCATACAAGTGACCGTACGATTTGGCAGGGTTCCATCTCAATTTTGAGGGAGAACACCCTAAGGGTATTCAAGAACTACCCATCTTCCATCTTTTCCCTGTTTTCCATCTTTCCTACCCTTCCTACTGCAAATCCTCACAAGAGGACTTGCGGTTCGACGGCTATTTAGAATACCCCTATGCCGCGAAGGCACTATACATTTACATACATCCATGCCTTCTCCGGTATTCGAACCCAGGTCCAACAACACAGCAGCCAGCGTCACTAGTCATTACACCGGACGGGTGATATATATATATATAATTTGTTTTTATCAGATAAATGGTGACCAAAATGCAATGAGATTATATATATATATTCGAATCTAAGTCGTACCTCACACTATCAGGGTATTTTTGTGAAAAAAATAAAAAATAAATAAATACATAAATGTAAAATGATTCACATCAGTGTATCCGATCTGTACAAAATTTTAAATAATTTAAAATGGAAACTAATAGGAACTTTATTTTACCAGTATTAAAAAAATTAAATACCCACATGAACCTAATGATAATTGGTCTAACTGTCAGAGTATCATGTTTAATTTATCTCATCCACCGAATTTTTCTGTCTTCGATTCTAAGCTGCACCCGATTTTCAGTAGCATTGAGATAAGAAAAAAAATAGATTCGAATAAATTCGGTAATTAAGAATATATTCCATATTCGCTCAAACTAATTAATTTAGCTCTATTTCTTACAGATCTAGGTTGTTTTTTTAATTCGAACATGTGCTCATTATTTTTATAAACTCCTTTTCAATTATAATCATAACCAGAAAATTGCATTCAATTTAAAAATCAATATTTAACGAACGTACACACACACGACCGTGACTAAAAATAACGGAACGAATTTTTATCGTATTCAATCCCCATAACCATCCATACACGTCTTCCATCCCCTGCGGAATCCCCATATCAATTACTTTCACAATCGAACCAGTTAGATTGTTGCTAGTATCCCTCTCGTCGAATTTACCACGATGGCCTTCACTGGTAATATCAATATCCCATTTGAACAATCAGTTGATTCGATTAACGGAATTGACTTGGATGTAATTAATCTCAATTCTGAGGGTCCGACCCTCTGATAGGATTGCGACTGCAGCTACCGTGCTGTGATTCGAAGTGACATAAATTGCAAACATAGAGTAGCTCTGCGATAACATTCGGCCGGGAAATCTAAGGCAATTAGTTACTTCCTGGCAAAAGATAGATTGCCGCAACCTATTTTATTTCACGGCTTGTACTATAAACTTCTGCAATGAAATACTCACCGAGACTAATTATTTATTAGTTAGTTTTGTACAATGTTACATGTTATTTATGTGGAACGGAACTGGGAAATGGTCCAGGAGTTTTTTTTCTTGCATAACAGATCTTTTATTTTTTCTCTGTGAGTGATGAGATTGAAGCTGTTAATGATGCATTAATAGTTTGAAATTTTAATTTCATCATTTGAGTTCTTCTGGATAAGTTCTAGCCCATTTAACATTTCAGAATCCTTATTTTTCGATAAAACTACCAAATTATAGTAGTAAATCTTATAGAGATATATCTTGGCAAATTAATGAATCATATCACACTGTTTTTCCTTAACCATAAAACATATTAGTGCCTAGAATGTCAGTAAATTTTTACGATAGATCTGCATTACTCATTTATAATCAACTGCAAAAATATTATTCTCTATCGATTAGAATATATTTTAAAATGACTGATTACAATAGAAATGACGAATATTGCTGCAATAAAAAATGATTTATATGTAATTAATTGGCAACAATGATGAAAGAATGATTTATTTTCAAAATATTCTCCTTCTATAAAAATTGTTGCTCTGCTGAAATGTTTTCACACTTCTAATGGAAGTTTAAATGTATCTCTTATCCATTCAAAAGTACTCCCGAACACATGTATGCTGTATAAATAAACGCTGATCGAAATCTCTTAAAACAGTTTCTTTCCACGGCAGTTTTTTTACCAATTAATTTGACATTTATCGCTTTGGAAATAATTGCAATATTTTCACCGATTCTCAATGAATTTTATTTATTTAAAACAATTTAATACATAAATCTTAAGCCAACCAAATGCTTAAATTAATTCATAAATTAGGTAAATTTTTCGATAGATAATATTCTGACGGGAAAAAAAGAAAAAGAAACAATTTTTAGTAGATATTTTTGGTAGATAGATTATTTTAGGTAATACGATTAAACAAAAGTCTGAAAAGCCGCAGCCGGCCGCATCTACATAAAAAGCCCCGATTTACCGACCACTGATCCAGGATCTGTTTTTTTACAATATATTATAAAAATTTATTTTATTACTTCTGTTAACTAAATTAATATTTGTGCTTTACAGATTTCAAACAAAAATGTATTTTAGAAACACAAGTATTTTACAAACAACGTATTTTAAGGTATCCGACTGGTTGCGACGACTTTTTTTTTTAAAAAAAGGAGATATGGGGATTTTTTTTTATTTTTAGATTTGTGCAGTGCATTTTTGAAAAATATGCTAAAATTAAGAAGAGGTATCTGTATTATTCATTTTTGAAATGACCTTCAGGATAAGAGATATTTTCTTTTTTTTACAAAAACTAGAGCGCTTTATCTCAGTTATTATATGAAATTGCTTAAAAAAAAGTTATTACGTTCACATAAGGGACTGTAAATTTTCTAATAAAACAGTGATTGATAAATCTGAACGTTAAAACAATTCAACTATTATACAGAACTTACAGAAAAAATTTCAGTTAATTATGTTCAAAACATTTTTAGCAATCGCTGACTCTGTTTGATTATTTTCAAAAAATCCCATTTCGAGTAAAACGCGTTTTGAAGTATGACATCTTGGTTAAAGTAATGGCATCTGCGTTTACTAAAACACTTGTAGTTTTTGTTCTAGAGAACGGAAAATGATAAACTTGGTACTTTTATAAAGCTAATAAGATGGCCCATAAAAGAAAATCATAAAATAAATTTGTCAATTTTTGGCAAAATTCGCAGTTTTAGGGTAGTCGGATACCTTAAGAGTTACCACCTAAAAACTCTAACGACATTTCATACATATATACTTATACATTTGATTACGATGATCATGTTTACTTTTTAATTGACTAATTAAAATAAATATGTTTCAATTCCATAAAGATTTGCCTCTAACTCTGTAATTTTTTTTAAAAAAAAATCAATTTTAGAAACTGTTCTACATTAAAATCTACATTAAATATCTTGAGGTAATCTATCGAATTATTTTTATCAAAAAAATAATCCACAAGTCAATGTTGAAACAGCTCTAAGTAATATGATACGATGGTAACTTCCGAATTTTTCATTTTATTACGTTCTTAAAGAAGTAAAAAAAAAAAAAAAAATTGTGGCGTACGAGCATTAATTATATTTCTCCTAAGATAAATTACTCTAGTCCTTTTAATTCAGGAATCTCATTTTACTTAAGCACTCTTTCTATTTAAGATACCTAGTCTAATGCTTTTATTCTCTGTTAAGTATTTAAACAGGATTAGAGCCTAAGAAGAGAACAATGGAATAGTTAAAAATAATTTACAAAGGAGAATGGTATATAGGAAATTTAAAATTGTATTATATAGAATAATTGAGGTGACACTGAAAAGGATGGAGGTTAAAGATCAGTAACAACAGAATATTGTTTATTTTAAATTGAAAGAATTATTTTTAGAAATTAAATTTGCATAGTTCAAAAATACTTTTTTAAAAACTTTTCTTTGAAAATATCTTATTTTAGGTGATTAACTATACTTGGCTTAATAATTTTCAAAAAATGAATAAATGAATTTTTTTTTTGATATTTAGTGTCAGATTTTAGGGGTTTATTGGTGCAAGAGTCGATTTCGGCTATATTTAGTATCATTTGCAGAAGAATATGCATATAAAATTGTTTTAAGCATATTATTACAAGCAAAAAATTATTTGAGTGCCTTTTTTGTTTTGGTAAAAGGTGAAGAAGATTGACATACATTGAAAGCATTCTTGTCTTATTAAAAATGCTTCTATATTAATAATATTTTGACTGTACAAAACTAAGACTTCTATACTGGGGTTGAACTAAAATTTTTGGACAATTCACATTATATTCAGAGTTACAATCAATCGAAATGATAACGGGTGTTTTCTGTTAATTTTTCTCTACTCTGATAAATTGAAATATGAATAAATCTAAATTATGTATTTCAAAAATCCTAGTGCAGGCTCTGTACAAAAGTCCTAGCTATAGATAGGCAAAATATTATTATATTAGAATTGTTTTTCATAAAAGGGGAATATTTTGAAAATATGTCATTTTTTCTTCAATTTTTGCTTAAAACGCAGTTAAATAATTTCTTGTAATATTTTTCTTAAAATATTTTTTATGGGTGTTCTCTTTCTCTCTCTAACTCAAACTAACACTAAATATGAAAAAAATATTCATTTATTTACTTTAGTAAAATTATGGGTTTGAACGTAGTCAGTTTCTCTTAAATATTTTATATGAATAATTGCATTAAATATTTGTTTGCATTGTTCAAATAATACATAATTTTTGATAGAATGTGTAATACAATACAACACAGTATTTTATTTTCTACATGGAATTAATTTGAAATTATTCAAAATTAGAAATATGTCCGAATTATTATTATAAAACTGTAGCGACCTCAATAAAAGAAGTTTTGTTAAGCAATTGGGGCTTTTTTAATACAAAATGTGACTATTTAGAACTATTACAAAAAAGTTAAATAAAAATAACCACGCATTATACAAAAATAACTCATTTTTAATATTTTTATGAACAAATGTTTTTCACTTGAATTACAGTAAAAAAGAAAAATCAAATTCAATGCACATTTTTCTCCCTTCAAAGCCCATTTTATAAATCCCTAAGCACATTTAAAAAATATTAACTCCATTTCCCCCCCCCCCAAAACTAAACATATACATGAAATATTTCAAAAGTCTTTGAGTAGCATTTTTTAATACTTAACAAAATCTTTCTTATGAATTTATTCATAGGCAAGATAAGATATGAATGGTTAAAAAGTGTGCTTGAAAGATGTTAACAAAAGAACTAAAGTTTGAAAATCTGACTGCCTTTCAATCTCGCAGAAGTCCATATCAATGCTAAATACACTGTCCCAATTACCAGAAACTTTGAAAAGAAGTCTTTTGTTTTCAATACGACACAAAGATTGTATGTAACGGACGAGCTGAATCGATGCTTATCTATTATTTGTGAAGATATAGAAAGAAACCTACAACTTGCTTCCCTTTTTTTCTTTCTATCTAAAGGAAGCTGTAGAAAAGGAGGTTGTTAGTATGAGAAAAAGACGATGGTAAGCAAAACTTCTTCACATAAAGCCAATGATTTTCGCTACACATTAAATATTATGGATATACATTCTTCAGTTATTATTCATATTCTTGTTACAAAAGAGAATAAAAAGAAACCTGTTTTATATGTATCTATAATATTTTTATTTTGTAATATTTGGTTCACGATTGCATTAACTATCTGAAATTAAAATTATTGAATACGTTCATTTTTATGATAAAATTCATTTATAAAACAATGAATGCATGTAATAAAAAGTGATAGTTGCACGCCTCTAAATTATAGGGTAGCGTTTCTCAAACTGTGGGACGCTCCCCCTTAAGGGGGCGTGATATCTCTAGGAGGGTGGCGTGAGCATATTTAAAAGTCGAAAATAAAACATTATTTAAAAAATTATTAGTTTATTGAAACTAAACAAACAAAATACATTCTGACATAATAAATTTTTTTTAAAAAACCCTTTAGACTGATATAATACACTTATAAATGTATCAAGACTGCACAATGTATTTTATAATTAATTTAACAATACTAAGTTAAGAACAAGTTTAATAATTAACATTGATAATAAACATTAATAATAAAGTTATATGCAGTAAATAACATTTATCGTGATAATTTGGACGGTTTTCAATTAATCCCTTTTGCCAATAAAAAAAGATACGCGATTCACTCCCCAATACCATGGCTTTGTACGTATGCATGCGTATGTGGTGTATTAAGGGGGGGAGAGAGAAAGGGAATAAATAAGAAAATCCTCTGAATTAAGTAAACCCTTCGTAAACACTGTCAAGGTGTTTTTATTGTATTCCAAAGCTTACGGAATTATTTTATGAATAGTAGTGAACAGAAAAGATTGTATTTTGGAAAGACGTATATATACGTTCGGGGCAATTTACGCACAGACTGAGTGGGCAAATCGTATACGCCAGGAGCCCTAAAGAGGTTTAAATCGTATTGTAGCTAAAGCGTCAAAGTATCACATTATCGAATTCAATACACAGTCATTGTATGGAGGGAGCGTGATGAAAATTATGATAGAATATTGGTTGAAAGTATTGAAAGTTTGAGAAACACTGTTATAAGGAAAACAATTAAAAAAAAAAACTTTTGGGCGATGAAGTGCAATATATTATATAGTTGCACGTGAATTAAGCTACTAATTATCTTATGGTAAAATGATTTATCGAATATTAATTTCTTTAATTCCATTACTATCTTAACGAAAGCATTGAAAACAAATATTCGGTATCTCTTTTTTTCAAAGTATATGAAAAGTATGAATTTGATTATTTTAGATGAAACTCATGTTTCTAATAGAAAACCTAGGAATTTCTTTTTGTTGAGCAAAACATAGTAGTATTTGCTTGATTATTAAATTAAAAATATAGCAATATGCGTTTCCCCTATTATTGAAAAAAAAAACGATTCTGAAAAACGATTGAATAAAGTAAAAAAATAAATTCTTAGTGCAATAACGGTACATAAAAGCAGACATCAAATGCTAAAAATCAAAACCAAATTGCACGAAATTACTTAGCAAAATAGTAAATAATGTCATGTGATAAGTAATTGTATTACTAATAGTGATATAATATTTTTCAAAAAGTATCTTAGTATAATTTATTTTTGTTTACAAAAAGTACATCTAGTAAATAAAAAAACATATACCTCTTAAAACTTGAAAACAAGGAGTATTTATAAAGCTACCATTTAAAAAAAAATCATTCGGCATAAAGATGCTTATAATTTCAATTCCATGTATTGTAATATACAATAAAATAGCTTTAGAAAATTAAATATTAAACATTCCATTGAACCACTTAAAAAATCGATATTTTCTCAGCAATTTGAGTTTTTTCAACGTAGTCAGAAATCTTAAGTAAAAAATTATTGTTAAATATTTCATGTTATATGGAGAATAATTAGGTAAGATGTTCAACAATAAATTTAGTTTAATATAGATTTCAGAGAAATTACAAAAAGTTTGCATTATAGAAATAAAAATTTTCTGGTCCTTATATATTTTACACCAAGCTGATAGGTATTAACCAGTAACCTGGAACGTATGTAAATAAGCTAACCAATATCTAACCATTTTGTATGGTATTTTGTGATGTTGTATGACTATATATTTTTATATTCAGTCATTGATAACTAAGTCCTAGCACAAGTCCTTATCACTAACCTAAAAAAGTCCCTTTTTCCTCACTCTATATAGAGAGATATGCTCGAAACACAAGAAATAGCTTTTTTATCGAATTTTTTCAAGATGACTTTTCGTAAACTCATTTCTCACGTTTATATTTATTTTGATTTGAATCTTAAGCCATAAAATACAATCCAAAATCAGATGTGTTAATGTAATATCTATTTAATTTTTTTTAATATGGTAAATATTTCAGTTAACAAGTAATTAAAGAATTTTTTTAATCAATTCCTATTCAGGTCAACAAAGCAAAATTTTATTTCAGTTAATTAAATATATTATTGAATTAATATTTGAAAAAAAGTTGTTTTAACATCAAGTGTCATCCACTACAAATTCAAAAAATATATTTGAAGCCAAGAAACTTACTGGTGCCATTTGCTGGTGCTAATTCTAACTTCGTCAGAAATAATGTAGAATAAATTTAAAATTAAAAAAATAAAATTTAATTTATGAATTAATAGTTGCAAAACTGTATTAACATCAAGGGTCAGTCACTACAAGTTTAAAAAATGTATTTGAACTTCAGTGGATGAATAATAAGTATTTTATTAACGATTGAAAATTTGTATATATGTATATATATATATATATATATATATATATAGGGAGAGAGAGTGAAATAATTGTAGGAATTGAAAAAACACTTCGGACTGTGGAACTTAGTTTTTATACAATTTAATACTTATTAGTATTCACCGCATACCTCTAATAAAAACTAAAAAAATAGAACCAATCTTGCATATTACTTTTCTCAGATGACTAATTACGCCCAGAAATAACTTTCCACGATACTTCTAGTCTTTTCTAATACAATTTTATGAATTGTTTCTCCTACCGAAACCCAGGGAAACTTTTGTCCAACCGAAAAGAGGGAAATTTAAATCCAGTTTTACGACGCTCCTTGAAATGTGCAGAAGAATTAAGTACTCTCGGTAGACTAATTCTGGGATCTTTTATCATCACGCTATTCTAATAGCGTTCAGATTATTTCATTTTTAATGTATTTCTGGGAACGGGTCATAAAAGATCCAGCACTAACTGTGGCTTCGTAATCCAACTTAGTTTCCGTGCGTTCCCCAGAAATGAGTTGCCTTCGAAAAATATATGAAGTTATACACCAGTGAACGGAAATGAAATAAATGGGAAAATGACAATGCCAACTCGATGACGAAAAATCGGAAATTATGAATATTAATCCATAATTGTGTGCGGAGGGTTTATTTTTGGAGTCTTGTAGTTGCCATGCCATCTATTGATATATTACGAGATCGCCAAGAAGGACATGCATTAAGATTTGATTTTTATGAATTAAAATATGCCTCAGTGAGTACTTAATAAATGGAATACCATTAAGCCTATTTTGCTTTATTTTACGATGGACGTGGTAAATATTTTATCTTTATTTATGATAATATTTTAGATTCTAATGTGGAAATACACTAAAAAAACCAATACCATCAACTCAAATTGGGCAATGAAATCGAAGAACTAATCACATTATAGAATAAGATGTATCTTTAAATAAGATTTTAAATAGAATTTTGAATAGTTTGATCTCACAAATTTATACACTTCAATTCATTATAGTAAATGAACGAATTGGAATGGTACATTTAAAAATTTTAAACACGATTCTCTGCATTATTATGATACTTTAGTATACTTTACAGTGCTGCTATCAAAGGTTTAATAAAACTTTTGCAAGTCATCTGTAATTATAGAACATAGTTTTCTTAGCTGCATCAATACAGGAAAATCACGTTATGATTCCAAGTCAAAATTTTGAAATTGTAATACCATACAGCTAGAAAAAAATGTTAATGTCTTAATTTCAAACTATTCTAATTGGCAAAACACGATCCCCTGAGTACTCTCGAAATAAGTGAGATAATTTCCTTCCTCTTACGGGCTTTAGTATGTTTTGTAATCACAGTTGGCACGCCTTGAATATACCTTAGAAGTTTTTTTCTGTATTTTCGACCCTAATTGGTTATATTTGAATTTTTTTCTTCATTCATTTGCATTATGTTGAGATCACTGATATGCAGTTTGTTAACAACCAATCAAACAAATTAACTGAAAGTTATGAGCAAAATTGTTCCCGATATTGAATTCTATGTTAAAACAGACCACGTTAAGAAACTTGTTTTTTACTATATAAAAAATTTCTCTCTTTCTAAACTAAACTCAGTGGCACAACCGCCCATGATGGCCAGTTTCAGAATACATGAGTTAGGGAGCTAAGGTGCATGAGTACATATTCCTGTCAGGTAGTCGGTCTGACGCCCAACGTTCAGTTCCCAAGTAAGCCTGGGACTTATTTTATCAACCCACCAAAGGGAGGAAAGACTGAATCTTTAAAAAAAATTATCTATCTGAAGGGGGGGAAAGCACTTTATTTTCATTCATTACTTGTTTTATATACAGTAAATATGTGCTTTGGTACATTTATATGTATGAGAACAAAATTTTTGCTAATTTAACAGAGATGAACTTATAATAAATCGAATGGAGCGAATTCAACGATTTTGTAGACATAGTGGTTAGATCAAAATGAGTGTTACTTTAACTACATTGCTGGCCACCGTAAATGCAACACCAAGAAAGACAAGAGATAGAACTACAAAAATTATTTTGTAGATAACATGTTGACCAAGTATCAAATGATTAAATTTATAGACTTCTGTGAAGTGTGGTTCCTGCCAGAATCAGTAGCCAGTGTAGCCGCCATTGGTGGAGATCACCACTGCCACACGCCTCGGCATTGATTCAAAGAGACTTTGGATGTGTTCTTGGGGTACAGCAGACCAAGCAGCTTCCACACAATGCCAAAGTTGATCTGTTGTGGCAGCTGGGGGTGTAATCTGGGTCAATCATTGAGCAAACATGGACCACATATTTCTATCGGTGAAAGATCCGGAGAGCGAGGTGGCCAGGGAAGCAATTCAATCTGGTGATTGACGAAGAATCTTTGGACAATGCGTGCCACGTGTGGTCGCGCATTATCCTGTTGAAATATGGTTTGGGTCAAACCCTGAAAGTAAGGAAGGACAACTGGCTCCAACACCTCGGAGATGTAGTGCTGGCTGTTTAAAGTACCGGCAATGCGTACTAGAGGAGTGCGAGAGTGATATCCAATACCGCCCCATACCATAATATCTGGTGCTGGACCAGTGTGGTGGTGCATAACGCAACTGTTCAGCATCCTCTCTCCACGGTGTCTCCAGACTCGAATCCGACCATCGTGGTGTTGCAGACAGATGCGTGACTCGTCAGTAAAGACAACTTCATTCCATTCTGACGCCCACATTCTTCTTTCATCGCACCATTGGTGGCGGAGACGTCTCTGGTTCTGAGTCAAGGGTAGACCAAGCAATGGACATCTTGCGGACAGACCACTCTGCTGTAAATACGTCGAATGGTACGCGCAGACACTGAATGATGCGTTACAGTCTCAATGTGTTGTGCAACGGTTCGTGATGTGACTGAGCGATCCGTCACTGCCCTGCGCACAATTTGCCTGTCCTCACGTGAAGTAATGCACTGAGGTGGATGCGATCGACCACGTCGGTCCGTCGTACCCTCCTGCATCCAACGGTCACATATCCGCATTACAGTTGTTTGGTTTCGTCCAAAACGACTACCGATTTCCCTGAAAGATAATCCACAATCTCGGTAGGCCACTATCCTTCCTCTGTCGAACTCGGATACTTGATCAAAAGCTGATCGCTGTTTTTTACGAGACATTACTGATCTTTTTTTGAAAAAACTACAAGAAAAACACAATTGCCGAACTCGAGATCGTCGAAATGTCCAAGCCTTAAATAGCACTTTGAGGTGGTGCCAGAGGTGTGCGTGATGTGTGTCTACGCTGAAATTCTAATCATTTGCATATCTGACCTCCGCTAATGCATGTTGTAAATTTCATGTTATTTGCGTGCTTCCTTTAGGGTGTTGCATTTACAGTGGCCAGCAGTGTATATACATACACATTTATATGAATTGTAACAGCAGTGTACAGAATTGGCCAGCAGTGTATATTCTGATTTTATTCAAAGCTAAAAGGAGCAAAATATCTTATTCAACAATGTCATATTTCCAACAGAGTTAATCGACGTTGGTTACTTTGATAGTTATCTAAGCTATAAAATTTTCGATTTCATTTCAGATTTTCCCCCCCACTTGGTCGAATCAATCAAATCAGGAAAGAATCAAGTTTGCAGAAATAGAACAATAAAAACTTCTTCTTAGAAGGATTACTGAAATTGGTGCGTATTTTCCAAAAGGTTAAAATTGATAAGTATTTTTCCAAATAGATAGTAATCTCCAAGTGCCGTTAAAAATTGTGCGTGGATTGGCTTATCATAACAATCTCTAATCAAGATGGCGGTTCATATTTAAAAATGCACCCCATAACTGTACCTAATTCATAGCTTGTAATACAAAAAAGAGATTATTATTATTTTTTTAAACTTGCATCATTTTTTCATAAGATAGCTATTATATTCAAGCCATGAGTAACAGTTTCGAGAGTGCTGTCATATAATGTTCGACGTCAGTACCATGAATTCAGCACATGTACTGCAGACAGCCTTATTTGAACTGCTCATTTGAGGACCAATAAAGAGGCGTTTTAATCAATCAACCAGAAAAAGAATCTTCATTTAAGCTCGTAATCGTTTATTGATTTATTTTTACTATGTTTTTGCGTTTCGATTACATATTTTTTTCTCTAAGTTATGTATTTTTATAAAATATAATACTCAAGACAACGGTACTTTTCTTCTTCGCCCGCACAGGCAATAATTTAGCCCAAAAGGGTACAATCGACGCCAAACGGAATATTCCATCAGGTAATTTTTTACCACAACACTATCAAAACAAGTCGTGGTGTTTTCTTATCAATAACTTCTTTTTCAAAATATATAAAAAATGCATAAAAAACCAATGAGAACTATTTATCAATATTTATTATGGGTATATTGCGTGTTGTCGCCAACAACGCTAACTTGGTGAGATTTGCGCTGACGAAACGGAAAAGTACTCACAGTACACTAAATACTAAATTAAACATATTTAATTAAAACTTAATCAAATTTAACTGTAAAATTGCACTATCCGAAAAATTTATTTTTCTCAGTAAATTAGTTTTTAAGTGAAGATAATAATAATTAATCCAGCTTATATATTCGGGAGAAAAAAACAGACAGAAAGGAAATATAAGGAAGAATTGTTTTTTTTTTCCTTTCTCACGTTTGAACTTAGTTTCAACAATATAAGTAATTGTTTGTGACCTAAAAATTTTAAACTAAAATGTTACCGAGCAGAAAAAAAGGGGAGGGGGAACCAACATTTAATCTTCAATAACTACTCAAGACCATAATACTAGATGCATTTTAAAAGAGATAAAAATCTTTAAAAAGAAGTGCATAGTGAAAAAAAAAAAAGAAGCAAAACTTCATTCCACACAACGGAAGCATTTCTATCTTATATTCCATAAACATGTTAACCCCAAGGAACGCTTGAAGTAAATTTTTTCCCCACTAAAACTTAAATCCTTCCTTTTCCAGAAAACATACAAACAATTTTTTCTCTTCATCTTAATCTTAAAAAGATAAAGCAAAAAAAAGAAAAGGGGTAAAAAAAAAAGATGTCATGTGCGTAATCAAAGCAACACGTCATGCGTTTCTTTTTTATTTACTTTGCCGAAGGCTGTGTTTGAGATTCTAGGGGAATTCCTTTTATTTTCCTGTTTTTATGCATATCTCCTCCAGTCCTCCTTTTCAGCGTCTAGGCCCTAACTTGATATGCAATGTATCTCATTTTTTAGCTCTTTTATTTCTTTTTTTCCATGCGTGAAAACGAAGAAGGTTCAAAAAAAAAATCCTGCACAACTCTGTGCCATTTGAATGATTAGCCGTTTAGGGATGGAAATTTCAACCCCCATCCTCAGCTTTCGTGTTGTCTTTCCATTTGCTGCAGCGAGTGGGGACTGTTGTGACTAGATCTCTCGGTGTGGTTTCTTTTTAGAACTTTTTAAGGCTGTAGGGATGGAAAGTGAGAGAAAAAGGCTTTATTAGGTCTCGTTCTGTTTCCAGTTGAAAGGCAGAGAAATGCAGAAAAGAAAGTTTTGCTTTGTTTCAACATTTTCCCCCTAGAGTTAAGGGTTAAGAGCAAAAAGTGCACTTGGTGTATTGGGGGTCAAAATTAAGATATCCTTTATACTTTTTTTTCTTTGTAATGTCTGGTGTTATCTTTATGTTGAATATTATAAATATTTATGTACTTAAAACATTGCAGTGCACAAAATGTGAGAGAAATATTATCAAAAAATGTTAATATACTTATAGGTGTAATAAGTGAAAATGTAATGTTTTTTTCCTCAAGGCATAGTAATTCATAATCAAATCAGCTATATACACAGATGTGCAAAAAGGATTTCCTATTGCAACTCCTCTCAAAAGTGATGAAAATCATACCGTAGCACTTCTAAAATGTAAGTAAAATTTACCGAAAATGCAATCTATAGAACAGCATTTCTCAAACTGTGGGGCATGCCCCCATTGGGGGGCGTGAGATCTCTGTGAGGGGGGCACGAGCACATTGAAAAGTAGCAAAAATATTATTTAAAAAAATATTAATTTACTGAAAGAAAACAAAATACATTCTGCATAATAAAAATAAAATACACATTTAAACGGATATATTACACTTATAAATGCATCAGCGCTACACAATGTATCTTATACTTAATTTAACAATACCAAGTTAAGAACAAGTTTAATAATTACCAATTCCCCACGGGATTATAATACGTAAAATTATATACAAAAATTAACACTTATTTGGAAATTTGTAAGGTTTACAGAAAAAATCTCTTAACTGCCGATTGAAGTGACGCTATTCGCTTTCCAATGCCAACCGTTTTCTACATAAACGCACGCAAATGATGCAATGGGGTGGGGAGAGGAATAAAAAGCAAATAATATGAAATAAGTAAATTCTACGCAAACATTGTCAAGGTCCTTTTATTGCATTCCAAAGCCTTCGGAATAAGTTTATGGATAGCAGTGCACAGAAACGATCATACTTCGGAAAGACGTATATATACGTCCGAGGAAATTAACTCTTTGGCTGAGCGAGACATTTATATACGCCGGTGGCACTTAGCAGATTAAGTTCGTGTCGTTTTTTTTTTGCGTCTAAGTTTAGTATTATTGAATTGAATATATTGTTATTGTGTATGAGGGGGACAGGAAGAAAATTATGATGGAATATTGGTTCACGAATGTTGAAACTTTGAAAAGCACTGCTATAGAATAATTAAAAACTACAGTTGAAACTAGGCGTGGCGCACAGTTATACTTAAAACTGGAACGCTCACGTTAAAAGCGATTGACAAGAAAAATATAGCATTTAGTATAGGATATAATTAACCCGACCGTTATGCAGGTTTGGCAATGTCTGCCCATGCAATGGAAATAGTTTTCTTGGAGCTTCTGAGGAAATGTTATCCATTCATTTTGTAGCATCAATCACTGCTAAAGACTGGGGACTTACTGCCAAGCATCTCGATCCCAAACCTGAGTACAACGTACCCAAACATGTTAGATCGGAAGACTCACCGTTTAATCAAACATTGTAATATCCTAACTCTAACAGTCCTGTTTCAGCCAATATACGAGGAGATGCAGCATTGTAGTCCATGAAAAGGAGCTCAGAACCCATAACACATTTAAAAAGACTCGCATAATGAGGGATAATCTTAAATATAGTGGGAACCCGTAATTGCACAACCTTGGGAAATGTGCAAGCATGATATGGTCAATTTCGATTATACAGGAGGGGTTGTTACGTGCTCCTGGCTTTCTCTGAATACAAATATGAACAGAAACACTAGTCAGACTAACTATTTTCTGAAACATTAAGATTACTTGACCCCATTGCTCATTTGTTTAGTTGATGCGTTCCCGGAACCAAATAAAATAGCGTCTATAAGGAGCAGGTGTTAATTTCAATCACTGTTCTTACCGGGGTGCAAATACACCACCATTGTCTAATCTCCCGACCATGGTAAGATGTAAAATTCCAGTACTGCATACGTCTAGTTATTTCTCCCACAGTCTGGCGTCTGTTTCTTAGAAACTGTGAGACTATAAGTAGGCAGTCCTCAGCCATCTTTGTGTAATAAAGACCAACATTTAAGCATTGTGCAGTAGTTCCTGTCCTTTGAAATGCTATCCAAATCGTGAAACGATGCTGTGAACGATTCCTAACTCCCCAGCCACATTGTTACACTTCAAACTTCCTCCAACCTCGGATGAAACCATTTAGATGTAGTGAATTGTATTGTCTGTTGAACATATTACACCATGGCAACAATTTTTCATCGTTTATACTGATATACACCAAGTAATACTGTTCATAGAAATGTTGAGCGCCCGCCGCCGGTTTGCCTTCAAACACGTCCTCCAGTACGTCATGATGCATATATGCAAATTCATTACTCAACTTGGCCGTAAGACCTTCTGAGTTGTCTTTCGATCCGTTATGACTACTCATTTTACAGTTATGTTCATTTCTCCAGTTTGTCCTTAATTTTTATCGCTATACTCGTATATCAGTTACATGCATAAAATTCGATACATATATAAAAAGTTATAAACTTTATCTAGAGGTACTTAAAATTATCAATTACTTTTGAAATTCGTCTGTTTGTGTGAAGTCTGTAAAATTAATATATCTTCTCAAATTTTAACTATTGAATTACTGAAGTACTATATAATACTTTAGTACAAGTAAACAAAGAAATGTTTAATTTTTCCTCCCCTATAGTTTTCTTCCCTGAGTTCAAATGAATAATAAAAAATCTTTACGAAAAACTAAATCACTACCTTCAATCTTATTTGAAAATATTCAGCATTAAAAGCCACATATTTCAAAACTTAACTTATAATTTTCTCTACACAATTTTTAGAAACGTATATATTTAGCATAAATCTCGGGAAATATCCGCAATATAAATTCCGAGGAACGCTCTCAATTACGCAATTCTCTCATTATGTCTTTGGTTAAGTGGATTTAATGAATCTCAAATGTAATGATAATTCGGAACTAATGGATTAATTCCGTCTTGTACTCGTAACGTAACAGGAACGTGACATTGTTTACATTTGAATTTGATTATTTCGAGAGTGGAAAGTGATTACTTGATCGTTGTAACCGAACGAGAAAGCAGGGATTCATTTTCGTAAATATCCCTTCGTTGGCAGAGTATATTACAACCGCAGGGGAAATTAAACACTCTCCTTATTACCATCCGTTATTTGTTTGCCTGATTTTGATTTCGTAATGATCCACAATAATGATCACTACTTCAACATGTAAACAAAGGGAATATTGTTGATTTAGTGACATATATTCTTATCTGACGAGAGTGATTTAATTTTCGTCAACTAGAGCAAAATATAATTGTATTTGTATAACTACGGAATTAGTCAACTAGAAATAGGAAGAACGCTTCATGAAAGTTTTAAGTCAAGTTATAATGGATGCGCTGTCCCATCCATTGGTGAGAGAGTGGTTAGTAGCAATAGGTTAGCGCAGCACTTCTCAAACTGTGGTGCACCCCCTTCCTAGAAGGGGTGTGATAACCCTACGAGGGTGGCGCGAGCATATTGGGAAGTCGAAAACAAAGATTATTTACAAAAATTAATGATTTATTAAAACTAGACAAATAAAGTATTGTGACGGGTCTATCTGCGTCAATTTTCCATTAATCCTCCTGGGTAACTTTGGGGCCAGCAATTATTCTATTTCACAGCCTCCTCGGGAAAAACACGAGATAGTGATATGCTAATGAATTCGACTATATAAAGTCTAGATTTAGTAAGAAAGTAGAAGGAATTGCCAATTTGAATGTAAATATCGACTACGGATCTCTTCAGCGAGGTTAGCGCGTATTGGATAGTATTTGATATTATTAATCATTAAAGGAATCAAAGAGATTAGATTTAGTACCGACCTGACGTTAGTAAGGGTTCGTCTCCTTTGTCAATTCTGATAGCTGAGATTACTTAGTAGGGAATATTAGATTTGAAGGTTAGAATTGAATGTTAGCTTTGAGTATCAGGATTAATCTAGGGAATTGAATAATCACTCCAGGGTTTCTACTTGTAGTTTAAACTTGTAATCGTAATTTGTGTGTTGTTAATAAATATTTGTAATTATGGCTTTCGTTGGTGATGATATGTTTCTTTCCACACCTAGAGACGCGCCGGGCAATGTGAACCCAGTCCAAGATAGGACGGGGGCACGACAGCATATCATGACATAATAAAAAAATACACATTTACACTGATATAATACACTTATAAATATATCAGTACTGAGCAATATATTTTATAATTAATTAAAAAACTAAGTGAAGAATACTAAGTTAACTACTAACAGTAAATTAAGAGCAAATTTAATAGTTACTAGTGACCCCATGGGCTTGTTATATACAAAATTATTTTCAAAAGTTACTCTTACCTTGACAATTTGTACGGTTTATAATTAATCCCTTAAATGACAGTTAAAAATTACGCGATTCACTCCCCAATGCTACCGTTTTTTAACACTTAGATAAATGTATGTAATGTATTGGAAGGGGGGGGGGTTAAGTAAATATCTCAGTAGAAGAGGGAAAGGTTGAAAAAGGAATAAATAACAGAAATACTCTGAAATAAGTAAATCTGTCAAGGTCCTTCTATCGCATTCGAAAGCTTTTGGAATAATTTTATAAATAGCAGTGCACACAAAAAATCGTACTTCGGAAAGACGTATATATACGTCTCGGGCAATTAATGCATTAGTGGATCACGAGACGTTTATGTACGCCGGTGGCCCTTAAGAGTTTAAAGTCGTATCGTGTGTAGATTTAGCGTCAAAGTATAGTATTACTGAATTCAATGCATTGTTTTTGTATGGAGGGGGCGCGATGAAAATTATGATTGAATATTGGGTCGCAAATATTGAAAGTTTGAGAAGCACTGGGATAGCGTGAAGGTTAACTTAAGATAACGTAAAGTTAGACGAGAGCACTTTATTTGATTAATATTAAGATTGATGATTTGATCAGTTAGTTGTTAAATTGGATTCCTCCGTTGGACAAAGATTACCTTAGAAATTATCTTTAAATATAAAGTGTATTGCCTAAAAGTGCTAAATGTAAATGATCCGTATTATTATTTATCTCGTCTGCTTCACGTTTGCTCCAATATTTATCAATTGGTGCATTTCTTAACTTAGATTGCTGAATTTGTGTTGTTGCTGAGAATAGTAAATGAATAGTGTTTTGACTAAGGCTAGTTTTTTCCTTCTAACCTTCGCACACTAATGGGTGGGACAGCTCATCCATTACAGAGTGGACATAAAGGAAAACTCGTCATTATTTTGTTCGTTTTAAATGGAAAGCATTTTGGAAGTAAAGTCATTTAGAGACACGACAAGACCCCAAGAGTGGAATTGAGTGAATGAATATTAACGTCGCACTGATCAGCTATACGATTGTTTTTGGCAACGGACCTCGTAATTTTGAACCATAGTCAAGTGACGAGAAGAACACCTGAGACGGACCCCCCTCTCCTAACTACCATATCACACCACACCAACGGGAGGACTCTTGAGCTCTCGATGGATTTAACGTACCTCGATCCCTTACACGGCGGGTCTTTAGTGGTGCTGGGCTCGAACTCATAACACGCCAGCAACGATTCAATACCTTGATCAATAGGCTACCTTACACACCCTCAGATGAGTGTATATCAATGCGGAGCGAATCAATTGTCGTCCGTTCAACCTATTAAAAGAATAGACTTTAGATAGGCTTTAAAATATGATTCACTGAGTAGAGTTAGTTCCCCATTAGTAAATTTCATGATTTTTGCTATGCATTTTAATAATTTCAGTAACGTACTGTTTTATTTCAGAAAATGGACTGTTAGCTGTAGAGAAAACGAGCCTCAACGTGCCACACGGTCTGTTTATTTACTTCTTAAAATACCTACATACAAAGTATCCAGAAGATTTAAAAACTGAAACCTTTTGGCAGAGTCTACAGATTATATCAAAAATATCAGACATTAATAACGCCAGTATAGGTATAGCAATACGATTGCTGTCAGAACTAATATATAAATAAGTTAAAGTGCATAGTACATATGTGACAGCAGTATAACTGAAAGCTGCATGAAATGTCTAGCTGGCAATTATATATGAAGCCAATTTTTTTTAACATGGACTTCTAACACAGCGCCAAATATGTGTGAGCTCAAAAATGGTAAGTATTCCAAATTCCATTACTCACTCGAGTCGAATTATGATATGATACTCAGAGTAATGCTTTATGTTCTCTCTTGTATGTACAAAAGATCGTTCGCCCTTCATGGAAACGATTTTGATTGTTAATTTTTATCTCAATATAAATACCGTATTTTAAGTCGAAATTTGCTTTTATCTGATCGCCTTAATTCTTGACAATTGCACTAGCTCGAATTTTTCATGAAACTTAAATTTTTCTTAGTAGTGTCATGCAAGTTTTACTCCATTTGTCTCGAACCGTTTTATAAAGTCTGTTCAGTGTTCTTGGATGCCATTTTCCTAAAGGTCGTTCTAATAAATCGAAAGCACAAAAGTCCACTGCATAAGCGTCAAATGGTTTTACGTATTTCATCAAATGGGATGCACTTTATTCCTGTTTTTGATTCTTACTTTGATACTGATTTACTTATATAAGCGGCAATTGACTTTGATGTGTGAATGGAGGCTTTTTCCATATGAAGCTCAACTTGATCAATGTCCTTCCCATATAAAGATAGATTTCTTCTTCAAAAAGGAGTTCTAAAATGTCCAGCTAATAGCAGAGTGAATTAATTTTGGCTTTACTTGAGACTTTTTTGATTTTTAATTAGCCGTTGTTAGATAATCCTGCAAATATCATGAATCATTTTGGGAACTGTACACTGACGAAGCCATTTCGTGCAGTCATTCCCATCTGTTGAGCATTAGAAAATAGATCTTCTTTCACTATAATCACTTAAATATCCCCATATCTCATCGATTGTTACCATAAATTTCCTTTTTCAGTAGCTAGGTGTTTTTTACATAATTTTCTACAATTTGCTTTTCTTTCAGCAATGTTTTTAAAAAAGGAGACGAACTCTTAAGGTTTAAACATCTGTTTTAACTTTAAATTCTTATGAATGATTTTAGTTACAGTTCCAGAAGACATTCCTAGTTTTGATGCAATGAATCTTTGAGTCAGCGGATTTTCTTTGAGGATCAGAGATTTCGCTTTCCTGATAGTTGCCTGTGTTTGAACAGTCTTAGGAAGAAGTTTAAAGGTTATGTTTTTGTTTTGTTTTTTTACTTTCTGCTAGATGTGCCTTTTCCCTTTCAAATTTAATATATTATAAATATCTCAGATTTCAATGCAATAATCGAGATTCTTACACCGCTTTTTAATTTAATAATACAAATATTTCTCCTTGGAAACCGTAATAATCTAACCTTCGAGCCATATATCCTTTCTAGGAGCAATTTTTAAGATTAATCTTTTATTATCATTCCAATCAAAAGAACACCTTAGCAGACGATTATTTTGAAGTTTCCAATTTTTTTTTTGAAAATGCAAACGAGAACACGAATTACAAAATCATTTCTATAAAGTGCGAATATGTAACTGTAACTTCTGTATACTAGGGTAAACTAAAAACTACCTACACTTTCTCCAAAAGGAGAACCCATGAGGATTTTTTTTTCTCTTGGCATTATTATTTTCACGAAGGTCTCCAGACAGAGCAGTATGATATTGTTGAAATCCCTTCCCTCAATAGGCTTAGAATGTTCAAAATTGAAAACTCCTTCAGAAATTCGAAGAATTCTTTACATAGACAAAATAAATTGTAACTCTTGTAAGTTTGGGGGCGGGAATGCAAAAAAAGTCTGACCAACGTCTATTGTATAAGCCTCTTTTGAAAGAACGATCAGTTGATGTTTTTATACTCTCCAAATAGTGAGGCAAATCGGGAAAAGTAACCACTAACAAGGTGTCTGTATTCGTAAGCCTACAAGTAAAATTCTACATTTTTTTAAACAAAAAAAAACATTTTTAATATACATTTAATTTTGTTAAAAATTTATTAGATTTCTTTGAGTGAAACTTGTTTTAATCAAATCTTATTCTTAAGAGTGCAAAATATGTATGAAATGAATAAGAACTTAATTGTATCAACGTTTTTACTGTTTCGATTTTATAACAAATTGTATCTTTAATTTAAATTCTCACTTTACATTGATAAATTTTAGAAGAAAATTATAATTTATTTCAGACTTCAAACTATAATCACAAAATGTATATATATACATTTATTTATATTACAATATTTATAAAATCTAAATGAATTTTATTTCATGTGTTTACAATTTCTATTGTAAATTTCATAAACACATAACAATATATATGCAAATTAATTTCTTATAAAGTTAAAAGGAGAAAGGCAATAACACTTAAATATTAAATTACACATATTGTTATTTCATATATATTTATACAGCCTCATTTACGTTCAAAAAGAAGCAGGAAGTTTAAAGCAACATTTCATTACATAAGTCATTTTATTGCAAAATCTGCAATATAGAATCAAATAAATTAAATTAATCTAACAAATATTGCCTTTGGCAATATTTGACTCATTTCTTTATCTTTATTTTGTTATATACAATACCTTTGCACTTTGTCATACACGACAACAACAACAATCTATAAGTCGTGCGCTATTTCTTGCTGAAGCAATATTCAATAGATTTTAGTTACTTTAAATTAATTCCGACTGCGAAAAGTAAAACAAATAGTCTTCTCGCACCTGTATCTTTAGGATTATCAATTAATTCTCACTTTCTTTAACTAAATAGATACAAAAGTAGTGTTTAGTGTTATATATTCATTAATTAATTTTTTTCTTGTTAAGTACTTGTTGGTATCCATATTTAAATATCTAGGGGTCAGGTATTTATTACTTTTTAACAATATATAAATTTATAGTGAAGTGTGTTGGATGTTAAAGTTTAAACTAAATGAAGTAGGTTTGAGGTTTGGTTCAATGAAGTCCCCTAATTAGTGTAAATTATTTATTATGCAGCCCATCATGTATGATGTTAAATGAAGTTGACTGCTGTGCCGTACGGCCTGGGTTTGAATCCCGGAAAAAGCATGGATGTTTGTATGTATTGTGTCTATGCGTCATGTGGGCATTCTAAATATTCGCCAAGCCGCAAGTTGGTGGAAAAAGAAGAGAGGTTTAAAGTCCCTGACCACCCTTTAGGCATTTTCCCTCAAAACCGGCGGGGGCGGTTGAACGTACTATCTCTTCTATGTACTATAAAACTAGCATCATGCTACGATGAATTTTGTCCCAAACGTCAATCAGGTGCAACAGAAACGACATCTTTTAATTTTGGTTAATTTTCACAAAAACAATTTTCATTAACAAAAGTTAAGAACATGGAGGGATTTTCATAGCGACCACATTCTTTGCTCACCTGACCTGTGAAAATGAATAATCACTAGAGCTTCTATGGTTATAAGTATGATATAAAAGCGGCTACAATATAGAAAAATTAACATTTAATGCATATAGGGGGTAATTTTTTTAAAACTGACACTATTGCGAGCCATCCGTAGCTCGATCTAACTAAAATGGCACCCAACTTGTTATGAAGACTAATGAGGACATGGGAAGTAAGGTTCCAAGGGGAAAATTTAGTTCCGAAAATCACCGATAGGGTATTTTGGAGCTGTTGTAGATAACCAAACCGAGAAGGAATGTAAAACACGGGTATGAAAGCAAAATCCAAAAATTTATGCTTTCATATACGAAAATCGCATTAATAATTTGGGTTATTAAAGCATGTAGACAACTTCGAAGAATATTCTCAGCTGTAGTGAACATGTAACTCATATTGCCAGAGCACATATTATTGGTAATGTACTATCTTAATCACATGCATAATTCCACGTGAGTTTTACACCTTACAGAAGCTATGTAAGGGGGCTTTATCGCTCGATGTTTTGAAAGGAATAATTAAGAAGTTCGAAGAAACAGAGTCACTGATAATTTGCCCTGGTAGAGGACGTAAACCTATGTCAGAAGAAGTGATAACAAATGTCACAAATGTAATCATCGATGGTTCACAAAGAAGCATTGTTGGTACGCATATCATCGACAGTGCTGAATATCTCTTGCGACATGTGTGTATGCACGGCGCTCATATTGAATGCGGTCGAATTTCTCATCAGGGAAGAGAAGGTAATGCATAAAACATAACATTTCATTGCTATTTTGTGTGTTTTACTATTTTTGTCCCTTTTTTGTGACACTTTCTGCATTGTACAGCGCCATAAATACCCCTATCAGTGATTTTTTGAACTAAATTTTTCCTCCACGAAATCCTTGTCATTATCAGTCTGTAATCCAAGCTTTGTGCCATTGCGGATGTTAGAACGATCTACAGCGTCAGTTTAAAAATATCATCCTAAATATAGCACAATAACTTACAAAAGCGATAAAAATTATTTAAACACAATCGTTAACCACTTGCCTGATTATCCCGAGTTATCTCGGGTTCGTATATATTGCAGTTAATTATTATCCCGAGAAAACTCGGGTTAAGCAGAATTCGTCAGTACGATTAGTTTTATCACGGTTTTACTTGACCTGTAGGAAATGAAAGGAAATATTCAGTTTTGATTCGCAGTTTGGACAATTTTTATAACATATATTATCGCAAGGTTCAGTCTTCCTTTTGACTAACGAATCAGCCGATGTGCAGAACATTCCGATTGAATAGAAACGATTTACTTTGAGATCTAAATTGAAAGAAATGTAAAAAAAAAAGGAAAATTTATTGGGTATCAGAGAAGGGGGAGTAACGGTAATGAAATGGGGGGGAAATAAGAAGGATGGAAGTCTTATTTCCCCAATACATGGAATTGAAATGCAGGACGAGACAAATAAATGGGGAGGGACAAAGTCCAGGCCTAAATGTGTAGTTGACTGCAATGACAAAATGGATAGTATAGGGTAGTAGAAGGTGTTCACGAGATCACCTAAACAATTTAGAATGGAACTGATTGAAAAACTAATGTCAGAAAATCATCGTGACGAGTTTTCTTCCTCATCTGGAAGAACCAGAATTAGTCAACAGAATCTAATACAACGAGACAGTGCTCCCGTCAAGCAGATTCCAGAGGTAAGCCAGTAAGAAAAGAGACAAAATTCTAGTAAGAGAATGTCAGATACCATTTTGTGCTGTCCCTTGTTTTAAAAACACTCATACAAAGACTAAGATTTAATTTTTTCCCGTTTGCCCGAGATAACTCGGGATAGTAAACTAATATTAAAAGTAAATGCTTTTAAACCTATAAAAAATTAAAAGTTCAACTTAAAACCTACATATTTTGTTTTGTGTAGTTTCATTGCATTTAACATTAAAGTAAAAGAATGTGATGATTTTTTGCAGTTTCTTTCAAAAAAATATGTCAGGAAAGCGGTTAAAACAATAAATTACTAGAGATGAATTTCTTTTAAGTATTTAAATTTAGAACAATGTTTTATTCGAATTTTATCTCCATTTAATCACGATTTTTACGCAGCCTTAATAAAGTTTAATTTCACGAAAGATCTGACAAATTTATTATTTCATCGAAAACAAGCAGCACCAAAGGACGAACGAAAGATAATTAGATAAGGTTTATGCATAATAATTAATGAAACTGTGACTCCCAACAGTATCGAGACACATCTCCCCCATTATCTGGGATTCAGATTAAAATTAGTAGCTCCAATTCTCCATATTCCGGACTTGTTATTAAAAGTAAACTAAAGCTATTGGTTATTAGAAGGAATCAATGCAGGTCTGGGCAATGTGTTCGTCTTCCGGGGATTAAGAGGCAAGCCGAAGTGTTGCCAAAAGGGGATTGAAAATTTTCGGAAATGCAAATTTAATGAGAAGGGAAATTCTGTGTTTGGCAGTAAATACCTCTCCACGTGTGGCAAAGCTGAAAACAGAAAACGTGCCAGAAGTTTTGACATAACATGTGAGGTTCGAAATATAAGGAATAAAACAAGATGTTGATTCATGACTTTTTGATTCAGTACTTACAACACTACAACATGTTTATAATATTAAACAAAGGCATATATGTTACGATAAAAGTGTTAGTTTGTAGGATATTTTAGAATTGATATAACGTTCTAATAAAAATATTATATCTTTTGAATATATTATTTGTGATTTTCGGTCTATTTATAAGTTCTTTATCGTAATATTTGGATATGCAAGAGGTGAGATTCCTACATTAAAATTATTCTAAAACGCAAATGTAATGCAGAAGGAAAAATTCTAAGGAAAACATTAATACAATATTGATTTAAGGGATATTTCCCCCTATTTATAAACATTCTATATTTTATGTATTATTAACGTTTTCACACGAATAATCCAATAAAATATTTGTTAGGGGATAATTTTTTTTTTTTTGCGCAGGACTAAAAAAAATGCAAATAAAAGTATTTTAATACAGGCCATTACACAGATACATTTAAACGTTAATTTGTTAAGAAAACTTTTATAATTCTAAAATGCACTGAATCTCATTTAATTTTAATTTTTTCAAACAAAGTAATATTTTACTTTATTTAATTTTAACACATATTGATTTATAAGTAGCAAGGTTCAGAATCAAAATATACAAATGGAACTTAAGGTGACTGATTACGTTTGGAACCGTCATTTCGCAAAAGTGTATAAATGAATAAGATTTTAATGTTTAGAATTAATTGAATTAGAACTTATACGTAAATTGTTTTAAGCTTATTAAAAAAAAAAATGTTTTAAAATTTTTGGCAAAAAAAAAAAAAAAAAAAAAAAATGAAGAATAATATTTTTAAAACACGCAATTATATTTTTATGAAAAAATTAATTCTATAATATTAATAATAATATGGTGCCTATGTATAGTTAAGATTTCTGTACAGAATATATAGATTTTTTTAAACATATAATTTGGAAGTGGATTTATTCGTACTTTAACACAACAGAGTAGAGAAATTTTTTTAAAAAATCACTACTTATTATTATTTTCGTTGATATAACTCTAAAAATAATGTGAACTTTTTTTTTAAAATCCCGTAGTTCAGGCTTGTACGGAAGCCTTAGCAATACATTTGCAAATATTATTGAAGCATTTTCAATGAAAGAAGAATGTTTTGAAGGTATGTCATCCTTTCTTAATTTTTTTTTCGAAATAATATTCTTAAATTAATTTTATATGTATGTTCAAACTGACACTAAATATAAAAAAAAAAAAAATCATTTACATGCTTATTGAAAATTTCGGCTCCTAACATAATCACTTTAAAAACCAATTCTATAAAAGCATAATCTTTTTTTTTATCCAATGGGGCTGCGGATTGGTATTTTTACCATTGCAGATCTCGTTCATCCCCAGGATCTGGTATGGCTCTTTAGTGCGGCGCCATAAAGGCGGATACCAATCGCTGCAGGTAATTTTGACTCCCAGTTTCCTCCACAGAGGGAGGCACCTGAGCTCTGATGATGCAGGTTGTACTAGGATTTAATTTTGCCGAGAGCGCCCAAGCCAAACAAACACTCTAGAGATCTTTTGCTTTCCCTACAGCCATACGGCATGGCCAATTTCGATTTTCTACATCACGAAAATCCAGCGACTTGGGCCGGGGTCGAACTCGGAACCTTGGGTGCAGAAGGCCAGCGACAAACCAACCCCGCCACCCAGCCGGCTTAAAAGCATAATCTAATATTTAACATTTGTAATTTGTCATACATTTATATTCATTATTTAACAGTACGCTTATTTATATAGCTTGTATTTTCTGAAATCATTAAATGTTTGTAGAAGTAATAGAAATTTTTCAAATAGTCTAATTTTATTATAACTGGTTACGAATATATCTTTACCTTTCGAAAAGTTCAAATTAATTATTTACTTTTTTAACTAACTTACAAATATTTTCCCAGCAGGAAAATAGGCCTCAACAAATTAAACATTTGTAATGACGCAAGCATTTTACTAAAAATCCCAAATCATGGGACACATCATATATTTACTGTAGATGAAGCTATTTAAATGCAAATGATGCACTAGTGCATTTGATTCTAATTAAATTACACATTACAACGGAAAGGGCTAATTAACAGGAATGGAAATGCTTACAACGTGAATATTTGAATCATTTATTCTAGAAAAAAAAATAGTTATCATGTGTACTCTAGTGATGATATGTGTGCCTTGGATGAATTATTTAGCGACTTTAGACAGAGGAAAAGAGAGTAACAAAATTAAAGGTTTCTATTTTAATGAAGTTTGTGAATACCCTATTGTTTCAAGACAGAAATTTAGTTTAAAAATAAGATGGGAGATTCTAAAAAAACAAATATATGTATTCAAAGGAAGAACACCTTAGATCTAAGCTATGTATTTTAGTTCGATTTAAATTAATAATATTACATGCATAGCTAGTTATATATTTAATTATAGTAGTATATATCCTGATTACAAGATTTCATTAATTAAAGGCACACTTAAATGCAACACAAAGTCTATTTGCGACTGACTTCGTATTTTGAACCTTTTTCAAGTGACGCAGACGATATCTACGATGGCACGCCACTCCGAACTTCCACATCATACTAATGTGAGAAATATGAGCTACGACAGAACCCCTCAAAACGGCGGGTCTTCAATGGCACCAGGACTCAAACTCAAGAATCACCAGCCACGAGCCCGTAACAATGACCACCGTGACCATTCCGATTATAAATTAATAGCCATTTATTCAAAACATAGCTAACAATTGTAGAATAATGCACTTAAAAGAAACAATTTAACAATTAAAGGTAAATCCCAATATTTTAAACATTTCTCACTTTTTTTCCAAATGGGTTGCACTTTGGCAGTATAGCCTTTGCAGACACGACAAGTCGCTAAGTATGAGAGACATTTGATTGGTGGCACCATCTAGTGACGGCTACCATTATACTAAATATGTGATGCTTGAATTTATTTATACCAGGCTCTCATCGGATTCTAAAAATTGCCTTGAGTACCAGAGGGAAATAGACACTCAAAGGGATCTTTTACATGCCTCATAAATCATATGACATGCGACGATGACAACAATTTTCCAATTCAGGAAATTTACCGACTCTAGCCGGGATTAAACCTGCAACGCGTTGGATTTACAAGGCAGGCATTTTACCTTTAAACCACCGAAGCGACATGTACTTAAAAAGTTTCTTTTTAAATTATGTAATTTCTTAAGTACTTTAAAGTTGGGGTAAGAAAAAAACCTGTACTCAAACAGTATCTGTACAAATGCAGTTTTAATACGTTAAAACTTTTCACTTTATATCGATTATATTTTAAAGGCATTAAGTGCATGCATCATAAAAAAATTGAAAAGATTTATAGTACGTTACTTACCTAACTGAAATTTAGAAAGAATGACATTTTTCTGTTGTAGCTATACCAAAGCCAAAAAGAGAATAAACCTTTTGGCGAAGAATGGTTGATTCTATTGTTGAAGTGTTTGACTCGTTTTTTGGGATTTTATTTGTTTTGTAATTAGCTTTTGCTGAACCCCAATTGCCATTTGTTACTCTCAGGAAATGAAGCCAAATTAAACTAGCCTCATCTAGCCTATACAAAACAACGCCAAATAATAATGCTTTAACGAGAAAAATCCAAAATAATTCTTTATAGTTCTCGTAATTTAACATTTTTATTAAAAATAAATAAAACAGAGAGGAAACGATTGTTAAGTCACCCATTATATTTCAATATCTTCCAAGTGTTATCATTCATCGATATAATAATATATGTAAATATAGGTAAGTTTTTCAGCCAGGCATTTCAGTAAATTACAGCGGCGCATACCAAGGGGGTATCCAGGGGTCAGAACCCCCGAACCCATCACCCTTCAATTTTTTCCCATTGAAGAAGACCCTATGTATACAATACGTAAAATAATTCCAGAAAAGTTAATTTAATTAATTATTTGTTAGCATTAATTAATAAAATAAATTATTAATAATTATTTCATCCATAATTTATTTTTTACAGTTCTATGTTCCCGACAATCGATAAAATCAAAATAATATATATTGCGGTATATTGGATTTATGATGCGAGAATAGTGAACATTCGACCCTGTATCCTTTCTCCTTGAAAAATTCCTGTGTGCGCCATTGGTAAGTTATATTCTTGATCAAAATTTATACGAAATTTAAAGAATTTACGTAACCGATTATTACTATGAAATAGCTAGCATGCCAATATCAATACTAAAATATTACATTAATTGACAAACTTTAAATGAGAAATTGGATCTATATATTTTCAGAATGTAGTAATAAGCAATTCTGAAGGAAAAGTTCAACATAAAATTTTAATCATTTCTACATTAGTCCTGATTTATAAAATAAACTATTCATATTACGATGCATTTCAGCCAGTCGGAAGATTATTGATATGGATTGCAGTAATAAATAAAAACTTTGAGTATTAGGAAGAATAAGGTCTCTTTAGCATTTTGTAATTGTATTCCACTCAGTCCTCCAAGAAGTTTATTTCAGTCCAGACAGAAGGGACCTTTCTTAGTTGAGTAACGGAAACTTTATCTATATATATATATATATATAAATCAATGGAAATAATCTAGTATAGAATCTAAGAGTTTTAGATTTTATGCACGTTTCAAAGGAAACGTTTTGCTACTTATTATCTTCTGATTCTTATTTTAAAATAAGTCATTTAAAAAAATCGAATAAGAATGATTGATTACGTGTATCTATAAATAATTCTTTTAATAATATTATTTGTCACAAACAACATAGTAATTTCTAAGACGTATACTTAAAAATAAACTCTGTAGAAAATTAAATCAATGTTAGGATTTCACACTATGTATTTGTTTTGTGGGTGTCATAATCATTTACAGGCGTGCGTCGTATTAAAGATAATTGCGCATTATATATTCCTAGTTTATTATCTTGTCTACACATCACATAATTAGTTCTAAAGTTAGATTAATAAAAGTGAATTATTGTGAATTTGTATTGGTTATCATTTCGTGTCTGGCTTATTTGCTTCTCAGTCATTACTGCTATAGGATACCCCCGGGAATCTCAATGATCAGCAATATCTCCTCAACAACCAGCCCGAGGAGGAGGTATCACGACAAATGACCTGAAATTTGCTTAGTAATTATAATACTTCAATATTTACAAAAGCTAATTATTCACCTTCCTTTCGCATCCAAAATATTTAGAAACATTCACTTAAAGTTTTCGAGCCAATTCGTATATCCGCTAAGCATTATGGAGCATATTTTATGTAGAATAAAAAACTGGTTTACTTAATCAAAATACGCAGTTTAATAAAAAAAAATGTTCGATAAATACTGATTATAATAAAACAAATATAAAATTAACATTGGGGCATATTTCAATCCCAAAAACAAACGATTAAAATCATATTATTTAACATACGGTTGAGTGAGTGAGGATATATTAACGTCACACTGTTCAGCTACAAGATGGCTTTTGGCGACGAACCGCGTAATTTTGAACCATGGTCAAGTGATGCGGATGACACCTGAGCTGTCAATCTCCTCTCCTAACTACCACACCACACCAACGGGAGGACGTTTGAGCTCTCGACAGATTTAACGTGAATCGCTACCCTATGCGGCGGGTCTTCAGTGGTATTGGGCTCGAACTCATGACACGCAAGCTATGATCCGATACCTTGACCACTTGGCTACCGCGGCCACAACATATGGTAGATATAGTCTTACAGTTTTCTCTTCATAAATGAAAAAAAAAACTTTTAGACTATTCGTAAAAGATACCATCATCATGTGCTATGGCTTCGTCATAAAGTAAAAATAGTCACCATTTGCATAATTATATTGTTTCACATCCATATCTTCCCATTTTCCCAACAACAACTCAAAAAACAAGAGGGGGTGGGGAATCTAAGTCTTCCACACCAAATGAAATCAATCTTCACTCGAAAAACACATGCACATTACATGGGGAAAAAATACGAAGCAAAAGAAAACGAGAATCTTCGAAATTAGTTTGGATAAAAGATCTCCAAACGGAACTGGAACTAATTTATGGATGGCAGTGCCTACAAGATGTCCATTCGAAGGGACCGGCGCTCTGAGAATTCTACGATGTCCGCCTGTTTGTCCAGTCAATAAGAACAGAAGGAGGGGATAAAATAAGAAAGAATAAACCGAAACATGATAAGATGTCCGATTTTCCCTTTTCGCTCACTCACCTTTTCTATCTTTTCTTTCCCGCCACCCCCATCTGATCATCCCCCCTCTTCCTCCAAGACGGAGTCTTCTTCCTGGAAGTTACATTTACACTGATGACACTCTAGCGGATTGCTTTTCCCCGGATTTAAAGCTTTGGATGTAGTGCGGAGTGACCGCAATCATTGTTGAGGACACTGGACGACGATTGGAGGTGTATTGTTTTAACCGTAAATGGTGGTTTTTCGCTTCCACTGAAAATTGACGCTTTCTTATATAAGACGATGTTCTTTTTTTATATCTCGGAAGACTGACGTAAAATTGATTGAATTCGGCTTAAATTAAATAGAAAATGTGAACGTGAGATATTTATGCTAAAAGGAAGTATTTTATACTACGATGCTTCTTTGTGTATTATCTCAAAAACTCTGTGGATTAATCAACGTGGATGCAAATTATTTTTCAAAAGAGAACAAATCGTGTCTTCAAATAAATGCAACGAATATGAAAATAAGCAACGAAATAAAATACAGCATAAACGGAAAAAAGGAAAATATATAATTGTAGTACTCAAATTTCACTTTAAGTGCATTAAAAACACATTACATTAATTATATTTAATTTTCAACAAGCGTCTTTAACCAGAGATGTGAGGATCGCATCTCTATCGGTTATCTATACTAATATATAAAAGAGTTTGTGTGTGTGTGTGTGTGTGTGTCTGTGTGTTTCAGCTGTTCCGGCGAAATTAAGCAACTCAAAAGTATAAAACTTGGCATGTAGAAGCTATAGGTCGTTATGCTATTAACCTCGAAGTGTTTTTTTTCGAAATTCGTTTTAGATTTTTTTTAAAATTCAATTTTTATATGATTTTTCAGCTAAATGGAGATATGACGTCATCAGCCCTGTCAAGTATTAACTTTGCGAAAATTAATGTTTCGAGCAGTTTTGGAGGGGTTTTTAGCACATTTTATTGTAAATATATTTATTTATGGTTGTATTTATTGGTTTTTTTAAAACTCTTTGTGTAGGAATTGCATTTGTTTTTCGAAAAAATCGTCTTCACAAAAATGTTTATTTCTAAATTTCATTTTTCCGATTGGCAACACTAATTTGATATTAGTAGATTAGGCTAGGCAAATGCATCGGTCTTCCAGCTAAGCCTATAATGTATTTTCTCAATAACTAAATTAAATTCGTTTAATATACACTTTTGTTCTGCTTATATTTTTGCTTAACATTATAAATATATTAAAACTGTGTTTTATTCTACAGTTTTCATTAGAAATATTTATAGATATGGTTAAAAGGCTATTGAAAACCTTATTACCTCAAATAAATATACTATCACATACACCTTGATTTTCCAATTTTTTTTTCACATTTGAAAAAAACACATGAAATAGATATTACTATAAGCAATATCCACAATTCCACGATTAGTTCTATAGCTTCCTTTTTTTATGCAGTTTAAGATTGATATTCCGTGGTTTGTAACTACTAGGCGTTCTGATGATATAGCCATGATATTAAATTCTAAATTTGTCTTGGCAAAATGGCAACATAGACCATGAATTACCACTACGAATAAGATACTTTTATATTTCAAGGCATTATTATAGTAAATTGACTAAAATATTAAAAGAATCCTGATAGCATCTAATATATTTCAATTAAATCAGAAAACATTCTAATAAAGCTTTTAATACACATAACGTGTGAAAAAATTCAGGATTGATTATAATTAGTACTCTAAGATTTGGAATTAAAAGTATTAATTTGAAAAGAAAAATAAGGTTTGAGAAAAATTGCATTGCATAATTTTGTATTTAGCAAATGTCAACACTTAGCTAGGATAAAAATGTATTCATCACGGAATTCATCAGAGTGATGAAAGATCTAACATAGATAATAAGAACCGATAAGACACCTTAATATTTCGGACCAGACTTATTCAATTCCATAATTAAAAGCCAATTCAATAATTAAAATTAAAAACGTTGTGACGGGTTCCATCCACTGTCTTTTAACTAATCCTTTTGGGAAAATTATTCTTTTATTCATTTAATTATTTCTTGAATATTATTTTTTAATAGTTCTTTAACTAAAACCACCTTCCGTAGAGATGGCGATTTTATGGTAATGTAAGTGCTGTGTTACAGTTAATCATGAGTTGTGAGTAACTAATTGTTAAACGTTAGTATCGAGTCGTCCGTTCTCAAGTTATTATTCAAGCTATGACTACCATTCGGAGAAGTAGAAATAAAAGAGAAGCTGATTTAAGAAGGATTGTAGCAGTTTAGGGAAAAGCTGACAAATTATCTAAAAGTGGATCAAGAGATAGTTGTATATTTTATAATCTTATAAGCGTTGATTAGGATTGCTCCCAAGATTTATTAAACTTTAAGTAATCGTAAATTGATTAGTCTGAAGTAAAAGTAATTATTTTTATAAAAATGTCTGTTTCTTCAATGACCCAAACCTTACACTTGCAACATTCGGAATGCGATAAAGTTTTGAAATAGAGTTTTCAAAAAATATCAATCTGTCAACAATTCACATTTAAGAGAGCACTTTCTACCTACTTCACATAATTTTCATTTATCTTTGCAAAAACTACCAACCCCATTGCAAAATCCATTAATTCTAACCTTTTTTATACATCAATAAATATTCACCTTTACTTCAAGTTTAATTTGGATCTCTCATTTTTCACCAAAATTCCATTTTCAAGCAATGATTAATGTAATCAACTTTTTCCAGATCACCAAAATGACTGCCGCAGCAACTACTTTCGGTGGTCATCTAATATTGGATTGTCCTCCCTCCCTCTGCTTGCCCTCTGTCCGAAATTAATGACCACTATCTCTTTGACCCTTTTCCTGGAGATTCGTCCGAGTGACAGGTCATCATGGGAGCAGACGGAAATCACCGGTCCCTTGGATGCCTTTTGTGTTCCGGAGTTATGAGAGAGTGTCACAACAGTTACTGTGTGTGGTGAGATAGCCTAGTTAACTGTAACTGTATCTGATTCCATCTTGATGATGGATCATTCGAGGATGATAATAGTTTCTGTGTTTCATATTTGCTTAAAATTAAGGTCATACATTTCTAAGTGGTCACATTTGTGTACTAGACACAAAAATATGCTGCTTGTCTATCTTGTTTTTCATAAAATAATATCCAATAAAAATATTTAAAACTGTTCTGTAGGTATTTCTCTGATGAGTAAATAAGACAATGGAATAATTTTACAGGTAAAATACCATAGGGATGAAAAAACTATATTCTATTAAAAAGAAGGTCAAATAACTTCATTTATAATAAAATGATGCAATTGCTCATGAAAGACAAGAAAATTTAAATAAAAATATTATTTAGATTGCTTTAAATTAAGTAATTAAGAGTTTACGTAATTGTTTATAAGGTAAAATTAATTTTAAAAAACATTCGCAATACAATCACTTATTTTTTTTCCACGTACAAAAGTTTTATCCTTTGCCATTGAAAGTTCTGCTTCATAATTTCTTTCTCAAAATATCGTTTGATGGAACATTAGAAAGCTCTCCACCAGGTAGCGCAAAGCAACTTCTGCACCATTCAATCAATCACCAAGTTGCCAAAAATGATGCCAACTTGGCTCTATCAACAACATTTCGCTATATTTCCATTGAATCTCCATTATAATGTAAGGAACGACGTTGGTTGCGAATATTATAATTTTAACATAAAATAAATGCAATAGAAACTAATGCTAACGTTTTACACTTCCAAATATAAATTATTGACACTATTTTAAGCGCACATCACACAAAACTTGTAGCAATGTGATACTTCTGCTGAGCGGAAATCAGCTTAGGAAGGTGTTTTCATAAATCAATCCACAGGAGAGTTACAGTGCATTATAAATAGAAAAAAAAATTCTTTTTATCAGCTATTAGAATACTTAATAAATACTTAAAATTTAACAAATATGTTTTTTTTTTGTTCAGCTGAGATATGCAAAAAAGGCCTTTTTTTGAGAAACCCGAATAAAAATCTTCTGAAATTAATTGGGTTACTGCGGGGGAAAAAGCAAACAAATCAACTAAAATACACTTCATCCCCATGGCAACCACATTACTATACGATAAAATTTACAAGGTAATCATATTGCAATGTTATCGCCCATCTTGGATAACGTAAACAACAACATGGCGCGTAGCAATCCGGTATCAAATTAGCACCAATAATATCTCAAATATTCGAAAAGGTAAATTCATTTCACTTATGCACATATATACAATGAGAGAGAGAGAGAAAATTGTACAACTTTATAGTTACAAAAATCACCGTGTTTTGTTAAAGTGTTCTTTGTGAATTTAGAAGAATTAATACCGATCAAAAAAGAAAATCTCAAACCAAACACAACATTTTTTTACATAATTTTAAATTATAAATTAGGATTTCAAAAACTTATATGAAATATCACATTTAATAAATTGTCAGTTTTTCATACATAATAAAACGTGAGTTTTAAAAAATCATTTATGCGTTTTTAAAAAAAAAATGTAAGATTACATAAAATTCTTAAATTTTTTAAAGATTTTAATTGTTGTTTAAACCCCCTCCCCCTAAATAGAAAAGAATAGTAGTAATTAACTACAAAATAAGACCTTTTAAAGAATTTCTATATACTTATTCTGTACTATTATTATAATTTTGAGCATTAGTTTTGGATTACTTATAAGTATAATTTCAAAACTTTAATATTTTGATGGATTACAGTTTTTAAAAATTTAATTCTTATACATTGCAAAACATAATGTAAAATAATTTATAACTTTTATTTGGAATATTTTATAAATGGGTAAATAACAGATTATTAAATATAAGTTCAAAAAATTGATTATATATAAGTTTATTATTATATTAGGCAAAAGTATATATGGCAATAAAGACTTGATAAATGCTCAAAACAAATCGGAAAATAATTGTAATATTCAAATTCTATTTAACAAAAACAAGATTACTTTTACTTTTCTTCGTCTACTTTAACAATAATTTGTTAGTTAATAATTTATTTTTGAGGCTTATTTATTCTTATTTCTAATATTATTTGATAAGAAAAAGCCATTTTTTTTAACTCTACAGCCTGAATATATTTAAAATTCCTAAAAAATTCCTCTGTGTAAAACAACAAAAACAAAAAACAAATGTTTTCTCCGAATGTTTTGACATGTACTTTTTAAATATCTCGCATTTTTAATTCCCTTTCTCAGATTTAAAAACAAATATTTTTACGTGTGTCTGTAAATGCAACAAGACACTTCAGAATAAAAAATTCACTAGAACGAAATTTGCATATTTAATATTAATTCCGAAAGAATTTTTTTTCTCTCTTCCTCAATTTTTTTATTTGTAACAAATTGAAATCAAGATTTTCGAACAAAATAATCAAGCAAATGATGTACTGTTACAATGTCAACACATAAAAACTAAATTGTAATGAAAAAACATTGCGTTGTGAATATTATTTTCTTTTTTTAGCAAAAAAGCAAATTCATTTCCACAAAAGTGCATTTCCAATATTAATAATATCCTGTTCATGAAAAAAAAATATTTAGAATTCTTTTAAAACATTGTTACAGGAAACGCAAAACAGTAAATGAAAAAAGAGAAACATTTCGTATTACATTTTATTTATATTTAATTACTTTCAAAGCCTTTTCTCATGAAATTTTCAATATTGAAAACACATCATAGAAATAGCGAAAGGTTTAATATTACCCCTGTTTCTTTCGCGAGCATATTTACGTTTAACCATCTTACAAATAAAAGGAATAACAAATTATGCTCTTCGACAGACTAATAAGTTTCCTTTCTCGCTTTTGTTCGAATTCATTTCTATTAAGAGAACACGTACGAATCCGTTGAACAGCAATAACAAAAATGGAATGGAAGATTTTTCCCGTCTTCTCCAGGAGAGAAGCATTCAGGAAAACTATTTTGTTTAGCTAAAATAAATTATATCCTGATATGTTACACAAAATGACTTTGGGAACGCCGGAAATTGTTCCAAATTGTTTCACAAAAGGAAACAGAATGAAAAACGAAATAAAGAAAACGCAGACGATAACTTAACTTAATGGAAATCTTAGGAGAGGATTTAAGTATATAGTGTTCTTTTTCTTCATTTCTATATTTCTCTGAATTCGTTCATTCCTTCTTAGGGCAAAGCCGAAGTAATTCTTATCGAGATGGCTTTAAAAACTGACAATGCGTAAAAGCATTTTCTGTGACATTTTGCATTTTCTCGTTTCCACTCTGAGAGTTTTAAATTAAACATTTGATTCTTTACTTAATATATCTGGTAACATTGTATGATGTATTATAAGCAAATAATTGAATTCGGCAATTTTTATGCAAAAAATAACATTGAAATAATTCTCTCGTTCAAAGAATCCAAAGTTTTCCTTATTCGAAATAATTTCCTTCCTTATTTTCTTTGTTTAGGCACACTTAACATTAAAACATTTATAAAGGAATTTAAATTTATTCTAAATACAGAATATGTTATCTTTAATGTTAACTATAAAAAAAAATTAAAGAGAAAAAGTATTCTTTCTGTTATTTTTTGAAAGGCAATCAAAATCATTTTTATGAGAATACTTAGAATTTTTTGCTTCCAATTTTTCTCAAAAACTATTTTTTCAATCTCTACTCTTAGCTTACATTTTCCCTATATATATATTTATTTATATATCTTGTTTAAATTTTCAATCGCTTATAAAATACTTTATATTCATCCATTCCAGTCTAAATACTTTTTTAAACTTGCAGTGGGTGACATTTGATGTAAATACATTTTTTTTCAAATATTAATTCGTTAATTTAATTAAAAAATGAATAAATAGTAACAAAAAAATAATAGTCCAACAGCATATATAGAAAGGAAAATTGTTCGTTGTGTCCCTGCAGCGCAATGGATAGCGCGTTGAACTTCTAATGCAGAGGTGGTGGGTTGGAATCTCACCTGAAATGACCTAATTTCTGAGAATGTGATTTATTTTTTAATATACTATTTTAGTAGAATAATTAAATTTAATAAATGAATAAAAAGTAACAAACATACAAAATATTCCAACACCATTTATAGAGAGGAAAATGGAAAATTGCATAGAGAATCGCCATTTATTTTGTCACTTAAAATTGTGATTCTGTCATATGTTTGTACATATTTATATCAATTGCAAATATTTAATAAAAAGTAACTAAAATAGAATGTTTCTTTGCTGATCTAAGTAAGAATTATTTTTTATATTACTTGTTTCATTCATAAATTATTTGGAGATTTATTCAGTATAAAAAATGCAGTGGTATTAAAAAAACACAAAGGCCTGAATATATATTTTAAATACAAACGAAATTTCAATAAAGGAACTAAACCAGTTTTAGAAAGATTAGGAAAACAATTGTATTTATTCCTGGCGTTGTTTTCCATATTTTGATTATTCATTTACAAACATACTGGAGTCAGCAAATTTCGACTCCAATTAAATTAGTTAACGAACGAAAGTAAAAAGGATTCAAAGAAGACTTTGCAAATGATACACTTTGGATTAATCGATTATGGAAGTCCAGAACCAAAATGAAAGAAAAAAGGGCGATTGCATACCATATGCCACTAAACCAAAATAATTTACACCTTAGAGTTACAGTTTAACCTCTCGTATTACAGCGAAAGCAAAGTAAACTATTAATAAAAACCGCTATAATAGTTTTTATGACATAAAAAGTTTTTATCTGTTTTAAATGTAGGAAATTTATTGTTCTACGTCAAGTACAATATGTTCAGGTTCTTTTTTACTGTCACAAAATTTTATATACGGATCTTTTATTAGTTTTAAGGGAATTTTTTCAAAGAATTTTTTTCTATGAACTACATATTAATTTATTTTCTGCTTTTTTAAATTAACTTAGAATTTTCTATCTCCATTATTGAAAATGCTTAACATCTAATCAAAATTTTAAAAACCCAAGAATACTTAGATTTTATGGTTACAGTTTTAAATATTAAAAGCTGATGGATAATTATTTCTTAAACACACATCTCTAATTAACTTTTTTAAAAAGGAACATGATAATTCGACATTTCATTATTATGTGTGAATAAATATTCTGTTACTTAACCCTTAAATGTCTCATTTTTTTTTTAATAAATGAAATTTAAAACTAACTGGGAAATGGGCTTAGTTAATAGAAAAATACCCCCCCCCCAAATTTTTTCCCCTTTGCACATTGATATATGTTTACGTCACAAAAATGTTTTGTGTGTTATATGCAATATATATATATATATATGTGTGTACTTTTATTGTAAAAATTTATTAGTATATGCAAAAAATGCTAATATTATTCACTACACTTACCATGTTTTGATCCGCAAACAATTTTTAATGTATGGTTTTATATCTTTTTATGTATATAATCAAAACACCCACCGAAAAAAATTGTACTTTAGATAGTGCTCCAAGAATGAAAATTTTCACATAAAAAAAAAAAAAAAAATTAGTTGAGTTCAGAAACGATAAAATAGTTTTGGTAAAATTAAAATAAAAAAAAACATTACCCAAAGATTGTTAAGTATAGAGATATAAGATTTTATACACATAATGAAGATAGACATTGCTATGCAATTATGGGGTAGGAATATAATAACTATACGATTAGTGGTTTTTAGATATATTTCATTTAAGAACTTATTATAATATAAGTAATTTTATCTAAGAAAATAATGAATTCATTTTTCTCGAGTAAATTTTTAAACAAAAAACAGAATCTAAAACAATATGTATAACGAAAATTATATTTTTCACTTGAAAGAAAAAATACAATTATTGAAATGCATTAACTATTTTCAAAGATTCTTTCAAGGTATCCGACTACCCTAAAACTGTGAATTTTCCCAAAATTGACAATTTTTTTATGATTTTATTTCATGGGCCATCTTAAAAATACCAAGCTTTATAAGAATACCAAGTTTATCATTTTCCGTTTACTAGAACAAAAACTACAAGTGTTTTAGTAAAAGCAGATGCCATTACTTTAAGCAAGATGTCATACTTTAAAACGCGTTTTACTCGAAATGTGATTTTTTGGAAATAATCAAACGGGTTAGCGATTGCTAAAAAAGTTTTGAAAATAATTAACTGAAATTTTTTCTGTAAGTTCTGTATAATAGTGGAATTGTTTTAACCTTCAGATTTATCAATCACTGTTTTATTACAAAATTTACAGTCCCTTATGTGAATATAATCACTATCTTTTTAAGCATTTTGATATAGGAACCGAGATAAAGTGCTCTAGTGTTTGTAAAAAAGAAAATATCGCTTATCCCGGAGGTCATTTCAAAATTGAATATTGTAGCAACAGATCAGATTGAAAAAATTGAAAAATTGTTTATAAACCTTTGGTGCAGAATGGGCCGCGATTATGCTCTTTTTTGTCAATTTTTACCTATTTTTTTCCATTTTAGTAATATTAATTTATTTTTCTCTTCTTAATTTTAGCACATTTTTCTTAAAATGCACTAAACAAATCTAAAAATAACCAAAAAATCCCCATACCTCCTCCTTTTTAAAAAAAAACGTTGTCGCAACCAGTCGGATACCTTAAAACAAGAGAATTTATAAAATTAGATATTAACCAAAATAATAGAAGAGAGGAAGAATACCTAGAGAAGAAATGCCTTTATTTATTATTTTTTTTTGTAAAGCATTTTCTTTCAAATTTTAGAGCCTTGTATTCTTTAATTTTTTAAATATAACAAATATTAATAATTCCTTGACTTTAGTATCTATATTGAACGCTAATGGCTATGAAATGCTACATGTACTTCATGCTTTTTTTAAATATTTTCGGTACTTAAACTATACGAAAGAAATATAATCACTTTTGTTATTTGATAACGAAGAAGCTTTAATCCAAAGTAGTTTCTTTATTATAAACAAGATGAGTATATATCAACTTCTTTTCTCTTCCAAAACTCGCAATTTCACTTTCGGTAAAGTAGTTACATCTCCTTTCCATAAAAACATTTAGCAACTCATTATGCAGGAAACAAAAACAAAAAATTCTTAAAGAAAAATGTATGAAACGTGAAAAGATGAAAATTATAATAAAAAAAATGAAGATACGAGTTTATATCCCTGCAGTCAATATTATTAAAAACTGCGCTCGTCATTTCAAACTTTGTAAATTAATTTTGAAGGTAGGGAAAAAGCCATTTAATTTTATTTTCTCTGGAAAGAGATCCATGATATACTCTCTCTTAAAACACCTACTGATATTCGCTTTCTTTTTGCACGTGCTGGCTCTTTCTGTTTTAATATGAGAGATTTTTTTTCCCGAGAGATTTTTCTTCTCCATTTTTAATTAATTCTCTCATATATTCTTCATAGAAACCCTTCAAGAAATTTTTAGTAATAATTTTGCAAGAGTCTCTTAGCTACTTATGTATTATGAATAAAACTTCGTTTGAAGACTTAAAAGTTTCTTTATTAATACTTGTAATATGTATTTATATATTTATATAAAAACTTATTTAGACATGGCTAAAATAATATACTTTTACAAAATATGTTTGAAACTATGATATATGATTTTTTTGCCTAAAAGAGAAATTTTGTAATTTAAGCTAACTAATAACAAAAAAAATAAATGTTATGAGAATTTTTAATTGTATGTGTAGTAAAAAGATAATTAAAAAAAAAATTTCCTAAATTAAGAACATTTTTTTAAGATATTTCATTAGACTGCAAGTAAAAAAAAAAAACTTTTTTCAACTCATATAAATAAAGAATTAAGACAGAATGTAACATATGTTTGCTATATCTTATACCTGTTTTAAAATATTATTCTTTTCTATAAAATTTATTATTGTCTATAATAAATATTATGAGAATATAGTTTAAAAATATTTTTATTAATTAAATCTAATATAATTAATTATCACTATCAGTTCCTCTAAATCAGTGGTCTTCTAACTGTGTTCCACGATGCCTATGCAGGGCTTCCACGATTCACAGTAAAAAAATCGAAAAGAAAATTATAATTGTGCATACAAAATGTATTCACGTTTTCTATGAAGTTTGTATAACCCGCAAGTATCTAAAGCTCATCCCAGTCACTAAGAAACTGAAATTTTATTTATACATGGTAAAACTTTACATTTAGCAATACTTTATAAACTATTATTACAATATAATAAAATAAAATAATATTTAAACGTTTTTTCTTTATATGTACTACCAACTATATTGGGAATATTCTATTTTTTACTATCCCGTGTTCCACGAAATAATTTGTTATATACCTGTTAGTACAATGTTTTGCAGAAGTAAAAAATTTTCTAATGGAAAATGCACCTTTTTTTCATTTGGAAGAGGGGGTCTTATAATGGAGGAAAGGTAACAGCTCATCGACTTATTAGCATATTCGACGTTAAAATCAAAAATTTATGTAAAAACAGATCATAAATCTTTTTTAGGTTGCGAATTCATCCAAAATACAAAGGATTTCACATGCAGCCACAAACATTTTAATGCCGTTCAGTACAACATGTTTAAGTGAAAAAATATTTTTAACGTGAGGGGTTACAAAAGCAAAATATAAAAAGAAACTAAATGCAGAATATGAAACTCTTCGGCTGATCCTTTCAATAGACCTAGATTTCGACAGTTTGTGTAAAAAATGCAAGTGCATATCCCAGTTACTAATAATAATGCATAACTAGGGGAAATTTGGATCACAAATAATATTATTAATGAGTAAATTATATTAAAATTATATTAAAATTATATTTAAATTTTTAATAAATAACAAATACAACACTTTTTATAATAGCCTTTACATAAAGCACCTATGACTTACTGATCTACATTAAGATATGTTCTTTTAAGAGGGGAGGGGGGGTCCATGAAAAAACCTTATACTTCAATTGTTTCTGTAAATTGAAAAGATATGAAAACCACTGCTCTAAATTAACTCCTATTGGTGGATATTTTATTAATGTCGCACATAAAAGTTACACGAAGGCTATTTGGTGGCCCTCGCTCAACAGACGATGACAGTACCTGAACTGGCAAACCATTCTCCATATTCTAATGCAATGATTCCAAAAGTAGTTTATCTCGACCCCCAAGTGTCTATGATAACCAACAAGAGGTCCGCGTCAGCAAAAAAATAATCTGGGGGTCCATGAGGTGTAAATCGGGGTCTACAACAGTGGTTCTCATTAAACCAGATTGTGTCTTTAAAAGATAATTGAATCAAATGAAAACCATATTTTACATATTTAACAAATTTATTTACTAAATTTAACGATGTTAATTTGCAGTTGCAAGGTGACAGCATACATTTTATTAAAACAATCATTTCAGTGTTTCTTGCCAGAATCAAACCACAGGAGTATAATATTGGACATCGCAAATTTCCCAATTTTCTCAATAGGCCACAGGTAACCTACCAAGAAAATGACGTTTTAACTTATAATCAACGCATTTACATACTCTTTATTTTAAATTTCAAAACTTGGTTTTAGAATTCAACATTTTTGAATGCCCTTTATTTAGATTCTGAAACTATTTGTGAGCATGCTTTGACTATGGTAATTGTCACAGCTGATAATGAATTCATATGGTGACATTGAAAAAAAATGTCATATTAAAAGAGGAACTGATCGAAATAAGCAATAACGGAGATCTTTAAGTAAAGTTTAGAAATTGATGTCAGAAATGTTGGCTTTAAAAAGACATTATTGTCATTTATCCCGAATTATGGAGTATTGTGAGAAAGTTTTTAATTGCTTTTCCTTGTTATAATGATTTTCAGCGCGTGGTTGCCTATCTCCAAAATAAAAAAAAGAAAGAAAGTAAAACAACAGGCACTATTAATTGAGGAGATTTGAGGGTTAAACCTGACAAGATTGATGTCAAATATTGAAAACTTGTTGTTGAGGTACCCAATTCATCCTTCCTATTATAAACATTTGTTGATAAATTATTTTATGTATTAATAAAATTTTAATTTAATTGATACTTAATAATTAATTAAATTTTAATTTAATTAACGTGTGTTTCTTCAGTTTTATGAACACTATAATCCATTACAACTAGAAATTTAAATCTTTTAAAATAAGGGGCTCTATACAGCTGTCAAAAAGACATTTAGGTTGATAAATTTGCAAAAATTCAACATTACGTAAGCAGTGGTCTTCCCCAAACCGAAAAACATGGTTAGGGGGTCTATGAGACAAAAATTGTTTGGAAACTCTATTCTAAAAGCATGGTATATTAGGAATTAAAGCATCAATAGATTTAACGTGCATTATCCCCTTTACACGGATGGTCTTCACTCGAACCTTAGATTTAACAATCCTGCCTACGAGATGGTAACCATGACTTCTTGGCTACCGTGGTCACGTGATATACTTCCAGTAATATAGCAGCAAATCTTAGTATTAGGGCAAAAACTTCAGGATTAAACAAAGTTTTAAGGTGCTAACTTTCCTCTTCTTTACTTGTTTATGTTACTGAGATAAAATAAAATTTAGAAGCGAAATACACAATCAGAAATAATGTAATTTACATTAGGTGTAACGTTAGAAAAAACGTATAAATTTAAGCAAGCCTATATTTAAAGTATAACACTTCGCTAACATATTCGATAATCTAAATCATTCATAAAAGAAAAACAAGAGAAAAATTCTCATTAACTTAAAGTGTTATTTATAGTACTTATCTCTTCAATTTCATGTCAAACATTTTCGTATGTTGTCCATCAATATAATCAATGGGTGCTTATCTATGCTATCATAGAAACAGTCCCGAGTAGTAATTTTTGTGATAATCCGAAAATGCATATGTTTACTAACCAAGCGAATAAACTCAACTGCATTTCTTAAATCCTGTTCAAAAAAGTATGTTTAAAATAATACAAGCCACGATTCATCTTTCTAAGATTTATGAGAAAGGATTATGTCATTTAGATTATGTCATGTAAAAAAGTGACTTTTAGATTTACAAGTTTGGTATACTAAATATATATGGATATACAGTCGAACATTCATGTAACGAACCTCTATTTTATGAATTGCTCTATTTTGCGAGCTTTTTCCTGGAACCAAGAACATTTTACTATTTTCTTTGTAAAATAACCCCCAAATAGTGAAGTGTATTTTCTATTTAACGAACTTTTTCTCTCATAATTAAATTTTTTCTCTCCATATTTTTCAAATATTTCAGGACATTTTTCAAATTATTCTCTCTTTTAGCCCATTTTATGGTAATCAAAATCTCTTGAACTGGTATTACCAGGTGTCTAACTCACCTAAACCAATGAAATGGTCATAATTTTAAAAACTCAAATAAAATTAACAAATTTTATCAATAATTAAATTTAAGGACGCATGTTATAGTCTCTGTTAAAAATTACTGGTTATAAAATGATGTATGTTTAAAACTACTCGAAAGCTTAAAATTAAAAAGAATATACCTTTAAATTTCATTATTTTTAATGTAAAACTCTTTTTTAAATTTGGAAATACTTTGTATTCCTGGACAATGACTTCCCCCTTGTTTTCCTTGCAGATTTCTTTTTAATGGGTAAGTTATGTAAAATGAATAGATATTAATATTAAAAAAGAGTGTGGATAATTACTTTTTTAAATAATATGCAATGTTCATATGAATTTAAAATTTGTTTTATGTTGTTTTTAAAGAGGAATATTTAACGGATTTTCCATATAACGAACTTTTTTTCCCAGTTTAGAAAATCGTTAAATAGAGGTCTGACTACACATATGTTCTACATCTTTCTACCTGCACCACCACTATAATGTATCATCCTGATATATAATAGTAAGTAATAGATATGACATAACCTAAGCGTACACAGAGCGTTCACTCCGAAAATCTAATCAATAACCTTGTTTGACATAACTCACACTCTAATGTGAATTTCCGTCAGTTGCTTGTTAAGAAGTAAATTAAATAGATGCATACTTATTAATTACATCATCTATTACAGCTTACTTAATCAATATGCGATTGGCACAGTTCTCTTATTACAGACTTGGGGCATTTTTGTAAGTTACTGAGAACAAGGTTTTAAAAAAGTTATACTTGAAAATAATTTTATTTCCAATAAATTTATCAAAATCAAATCAGCTTAAAATTCAACATATAGTTTTTCATCATTTGGAATTGTATTGCTAATAATACTCTAATGAACATTATTGTTCCCTTTAAGGCTTTAAATACTATAAAAGCAACCAAACAATATCTTAAAGTAAATGTTAATATATTTTTAAGATTGAGAGCTAATAGTTTATATATGTATATGTATAATTAGTACATTATCTATTTGCATTTTCTGAAGTGTCCAAGGTCTAATGAAACATTGGAAAAACAAAAATTGAAATCCGCAACAAATCATTAGTTTGAAATAAAAAGCTTATAAAGAGTAGCCAAAAAACCTCTAATTATTTCCTTAGATTTAATGTATTGCTTAGTATATTGTTATTTCTCAAAGTAAGCAGAAAAGTTTGTCTGAAATAAATAATTTTCAGAAAGTTTATGAAACATATGAATAAAAATTGCTCAATGCAGCGCAAATGTAGCTTTTTTTTTATATCCAATTAGTATTTTCATAAATCACATGGGGAAGTTATTTTTTTTAAACTTTTTCTTATAGGTTGAAACTTCTGTACAGTCTCACAGGACGTGATCTATGCTTTGTTCACATTTTAAGCCTCTAATCTAGCAACTACAGTTGCTTAAAGTCTTAAAAAAATATTACTCAAAGATATAAACAAGAGAAAAACACGCCTAGCTTAAAAAATATCAATCCTCCAGGCTTCAGGGGGAAAAAAGTGTAATTTCTTTCAAGTGTCATTTTTTCCCTTCCTATGTTAATCAACCCTTTGTAAAAAACGAGACATTATTATATCGTGCCTCAAGGGTAAAAACTTGCAGGGTTAAAATATGACTTTTATTAATGAATAAATGATCATTTAAATAAATTGGAAAGGTTGGTTTAAGAAAGCTGTAGATATCTTGTTGAATGAAACAATCTACTACTTACAGTTTATTATGTCTAATATACATTTCAAATAAATTCTATCAAATATGCAAATTTTTATCTTATATCGCAATATTTGAAGTTTTAAAAGGACACATATATAAGGATTTAAAGGATTTCTTAATTTCACACATCCTCGGGAATTCAAAACTAGACATGCTTAATTTTTCTTTCATTATTTCTTTAATTGATCCCTTTTCTTCGAATGTGATGTAAATTTTGACAAAACGTTGATGTTTATAAAGTAATCTATATGAACTTTTCCCAGTTCCAGTTTTTGAACAGTTCCCAGGAACAGACAAACACAAATTTTAAATATTCATCATTTTATCAACAGAAATTTGTAAATATAATAGTTTTGAATGTGATATAAATTATCTTTTTACAAATGCATAATATTTAATTCAAAAAGTATAACTGCATAATGTCTGTTCTTCATTTTGATATGTGTGTGGAAATACTGTTAAAAACAAAAAAAATTATTCAATCACTTTAATTTTAATGCATAAGAATAAAAATTAAAAATGAAACATTGTAATATAAAGTTATTATTTATATTACCTGAAAAAATAAAACCTTCTTGACATATTTAATAGAAATTTCATGAGAAAAATTGAGTCAAATCAAATTCTATATTTAATATTTCATAAATATATAATTTTTACCATTTTGCTGACAGTGAAAGTGGTCTAAGTCCATTTGAGGCCATCAGAATTATGAATTACTTTTGACTAATCCTTTTAAAAGAATCACCATTAGAAATTAAAATCAATTTAATAATTAAAAACGTAAAATGAAAATATTTAGATATAACCCAATATATTTATTTTTTTATATATCATATACAAATTTTTAAGTATCTCCATACAATATATAAAATAAACTTAAACCACTTTCAAGGAAAACTGAAATTGTTTCGTAATTTGACAATTGTAACCTTAATTTATTTTTTACACAAGTATAATGTAAAGTTTAAAATAAAAAACTACTATAGAAGGGGTGAAAAATTAAAAGCTAAATAAAATAGAAAGTAGTTCAGCTTTTTTTAGTATAATTAATGCGAATAAATCTCCATATGTAAAACGTTTTAGCAGTAAAATAGGGTTATTTTTCGTTTAATTTAAGTGAAATTATGATTTTTAAAAAAATAATTTTTATGTTAAGATAATATTTGTAATTACAATTCAAAATCCCTATTCGGTTTCATTCGTATATCGAATAATTTTATTATCACTTAAAGATTAATTTCAATTTCAAAATTTAAATACAAATATAAAAAACAAACATTTAAAATTTGCACCAATAAATATTTTGGGGGATAATAAAAATCTAAAAGGCAAGTAAAATTTTTAAAAAATCTATAAAAAGAATCTGTTAACTCTAAAACGTAATCTCTGCTACGTTTTAATATAAATATTAATAATACCTATGAATTAGAAACACATAGCTTACTGAAGATGATTAACTAAAATAAAATATTTATAGAGAAAATATCACAAGAAACAGGTAAAAAATTTTACAAAGGAAAAAATTACATAATTTTACAAGATTAGAAATTGTGGCCACATATTTATGGTAAAAATTTTTTTCCCCATAATTAAATTAAAAACCGTTTGGTTGTTAAATATAAAATGAGAATAAAAAGAATATAGAGTCTCACAATGTAAATTAATGGATTACTCTTACGAAAAAAACTCTCATAATTTCAATAACATTTAATTCCATACTCATTGCTAGAAGATTAAAATAAATGTAAAATCTTTCAAGTAACTTTTTCCCCGTTGTTTAAAAAGTTTAGGAAATGCTCTTTAACTTTTCCCATCTTACCGAATATTTAAAAACAAGTAGCTACAGGTTACGGTATAAAAAAAAGGGAAAATAAGTTTATCCAAGGAAACTCTTTAAATGCATTTCGGGGATTTCTTTCAAGAATATGTTGAATTATTCATATTGAAACAATTTAATGTACGTCTCTGTGAAAGGTCAGAATAAAAGATAGGGAGTTGTCAAAAAGTTAATGATTCTATCTTTTTCAAAAACTTTGTCTCGAAAAAAGATGGTTTTAATTTGAGATTTTATCAAGTATTTTATTTGTCATTATTTGTTTCGAAAATGTTTTAATAACAAGCAAAAAGTATCTTTTAAGAGAATTTTCGTAATTAAACTTCCATCTCTCTGGGAATTCATTATTTATTAATGTACATTTCGGATTCGTATATTTTTTAAACAATTACTCTTAAGTGCATTATTAAACCTATATCTGGAAGAATGCATTTTTTAAAGCATAAAGCTAAAATATATTTGTATTAAATGGATTGCAAATGATGAATATTTCTATTCATTTCTCAAATGTTTTTCTTTTGAAAGTTTCTTTCGCTTCGAAAGTTTGTTTTACTAAAAAAAATTCAAGTATAAAACTTGCATATTATTTATAAAATAATATTTATTTTTAAATAATTATTTTTAAACAAAATTACTTTGTTTTAATTTTAAAAAATCTAGATTTCTCTTAATTAAAATTTTTATTCTTATTAATAAATTTAATAGCATTAATTATACTTCATAATATTTTAATGATAATAAGCATAAAAGTAAATTAAAATTCTAAAAGATTCTGTAACACATGCTGAAGATATTTCAAACATGCACAAAAATAAGCGATATAATATTATCTATAGTCTTGTTTAAAGCTACTTCCATGAGTATTTAAAGCCATTATGTGCAGCACAAAGAGAGAATGTTGTACCCGTTAGCTTAGGTATTTACAAACATAACAAAAAATTACGCCAGTTTTGGTCGTTAATAAAAAAAAACGATACAAGATATCTAAAACCATTAACAAAATGCTAAAAATGCATTGAAACTTATTTCATTTTTCGAAATACAGCACATCGAAGATTAATAACTTCCTTTAGTTTTTATATAAAAATGCAATAGTTAATTATTAAATAAATTTAAAAACAATAATAATCAATGTGTAACTTAGTAACTAATTTCCTTAATATATAAAACATAACAGCTGCAACATGCAATAGGAAAATCCATTTCCCAATTAAATCTGATCATAAAGAACTGTTTATAAAGAAACTGCAAATCCCACTAAAATCTTTAATAAAGATCTTGAGTTTATATTTATAAATTTATTTAACTATATATTATTACTGATATTTTAATTTTTCGAAAGTTTAACTAATATATATATATATATATATATTACTACTAATTTTCCGAATATATAAATACAAATTATACCAATAATTTATAGAAGAAACTTAAAAAATCAATTCCGTAATTTAAAGTATTTGCAAAGAACGATGAATCAAAACTGCTATATCCGTGCAAGGAATGTTAATACTCAGTGTATTAAATTTATTTAACTATAAATTTACTATTACAATTTTTTTTGTCCAAAGATATAGTTTAGTAAAACATATATTTTATATAACGATGAGAAAATTAAGAAGGTAAAGATAACGTTGAATTGTCAAGTCAAGTAATGCAGCAAGATTAACAACATCAAAAGAACCCAAAAAAGTTTCTGTTCACAAAACTTATTTTCTTATATCCGCGTATTGTTGACAAGTTAGTAAAAATAATGCTATTTATTTACGATGTCAACAAAATGTGTCGCATAGACTTAGATCGAAATGTTTGTCAGTCAAACTGGATGTCGAGCGAACTTCAATATCCCAAATAAATTAGTAGTTCAGAAAGCTAGATGTTCGTCATGCTGCCATATGTTCTGCTCTTGTTGAATTTCTTGCCCTTTGAATATAAATTCATTTTCAGGGTATTTGACATTTTATTAACGTCTCCATCGACTGGAAATAATACCACGTGACATCAAAACAAGAGAAGATGGAACACGACTACTAAACTCCACGTCGCAGGAAAATTCGATTTGGAAAACTGAATTTAAGGAAAAAAAGAAACTGTATAAAATGATGTCCATTGTCTTGGAATTTTCTAGTAAATATGCGCTTAACATCAAAGCCATATGTTTGTGGTCGATGCAATGGCGGGTAAAAATTTATGCAAATGACATTCATTTGTGGAATTTATTATTTGATATTTGTCATGCTAGAGTCACCTTTTCAGATTTAAATTAGCTAAACTTCGGAATATGATCGCTGTTTTAAGAACGGTTCGTTGGTTTTCATTCAAAATAATAAATGTTTATTTGAATATCTTATGTTGTTTCATCCATGATTTGAATAGAAGTTTTATGTGGGATTTCTAAGGAATTAAGTTGGATTACATTGTATTTTAAGTAGCATCCGTTCAAAATCAATTAGAATTCGGTTTTTTGAATAAATTTGAGACGAATATAGATTTGTAATTAAATTTCAGTCATTTTATCATTCATGATAAATGTTTGTCCAAATGGTTCTAATAATTTTATTTTACATGTTGGTTTATTTTTAATTTTAATGCTTTATTTATCGATACTTAAATTAAGGTAAGTTATTAGTTTCGAAATGTTTGATTAGCTATAACATAAAGTTCACGATGAATACACGAATTAGAAATTCATATTTATTTAACTATCACTTTTGGAGATAAGTTCTTTGTTTTTAATTTGCTAATTTGCCATGGCGGTAATTTCTTATTTATTATTAATTGATTAAATGTGCAATAATGTTTTATTGTTACGTATTTAATATCCAGTTTTTAGTTACGTATAATTTAAACCCCGGGTAAGCATTACGTCAATCGCGATCGACCGGTGGACTGCCAAGACATTTTGGAGTGACCGCCTAAAATTTTATCAGTTAGTCATTTTATACGGAAAATTCATGATTGGCTAAAAATACGCAGACTAAGCCTGACTATAACAACAAAAACCAACTTTAGATAAAAAAAATTATTTTTTTAAATGTATTTTGAATTGTTTAATAATAAATGTATCATTTGATATTTTTATATTTGGAGGTATTATTATTGAGTTTATATCTTGTGTTTTGCTTTAAACGCGGTTGTAAAGGTGATTTTTTTTACATTAGTTCTGTAGGCAAGTATACACACACATATTCCGTACTTATTATTAAGTTATGATAACCCTTTCCTTACCTGGCCACACCTATGGTATTGGGGAGTAGCGTACACAGGAATTTTTAAAGAGAAGGGGGCCGAGATTTGAAGGTTTACTGTTCTCATATCATACCTCAATGCGCAGCCAAACATATTTTTTTGATTACTGAATAAATAATTACCTTTAATAAATAAAAAAAATTACTAATATCAAATACTTTATTACATATTACATACTATATATATGGGACTATAATAAATCGGAAAGAAATGAAGGGTTACGAGGAAGGGTCTGGACCCGTGGACCCCTCCTTCGACCTTGTGCGCGCCACTGACACTGAGTGGACCGTAACTCCTTGAAAAAATTACAAGTAGCCCGCGCCCTAGAAAAGTCTGCCCACCCCTGATTTAAACCAAATTATGAATAACAGTAATTTAAAGTATAAAATTTTTCTTTAAGGTATCTGACTATGTTTGGACCTGTAATTTTGCAGAAGTGCATAAATAAATATTTTTTTTATATTTAGTTTTATTTGAATTAAAACATACATATAAAATATTTTAAGAATATTATTACAATAAAAATTATTTAAATGTAATTTTTTGGCAAGTAATATATAAAAATATGTATAATTTCATAGCATTCTTTTTTAATGGAAAATGCTTTTTTAATAGTAATATTTTGCCTATGTATATCTAAAACTTTCTAACAAAGCCTTAAATTGGATTTTTGAAAATGTACATTATTTTCAGCGCTATTGGAAAATGAAACAAAAACCAGTGTTTTTTGTTAAAATTTCTCCACTGTGATATATTAAAGTAAGAATACAACTTTTAAGTTACATATTTCAGACTCTGTAGGGATGTCTTAGTTACCGTAAAATCCGGAGTATAGCCCACAGTGCGGTATAATGCAAATCTATAATTTCAAATTGATTTTCTTAATTTTTAGGTATATTCGCCGTGTAACGCGCATCCACCTTTTTTTAATTAAAAAAAAAATTTTTTTTTAAACAAAAGTACTTGAAATGTACGTCTGCAATGTTTTTTTGTTTTGAAATCATTTATTCCAGTTATTATCCCAGGACTTAGAAAAAAAAGAATAGTTTTATTACAAACCTTTAAGTTCACCAGGAATGCCATTTCTTTTAAATAAACAGTAGTTCTATGCCTTTAGAAGTCTAATTCTGTTCTATATGCTTATTCCTTTTTTTTTCTCTATCCTTTTTATACCAAGCGTATAACACAAACCCGCAAATTTCGATCTTATTTTTTGTGCTAAAAGTGCGCGTCATACGTCGGATTTTACGGTATATATAGGTATAATGATAAAATATTATTATAAAAGAATTTTTATTAAAAAGGAATGTTTAGAAAATGTGTCATTCGTTATCCCCCCCCCAAATTGCGTTTAAAAGTATTTTTCTTGAAATAACATTTGTGAGGGAAGCGCTCTCTCTTCCCTCAGTGTGGGGAGGTCTGAAGGAAGACTAGCCATATTCGAAATCACTTAATTTATTTACAGCACAAATCACAACACGAGTTCGATCCACCAAAGTTAAGAGATGCACCCAATTAATAAATATGAACACAATCAACGAGGTACACGAGGTATGAGAAGACTTTAAATACTTAGTACACTTACTTAATTCAATAGCTCTGACTTCTTAGCTATCTAATCTAGATTCAATATCAAGTGACAGAGCGTCACCTTACGCAATACAATTATCAACTGCTAAATATCCGCACCTCACATTCAATTTGATTACTCACTGATCCGTTAGCACACACACACACCAGTCTATCCTATCTCTCTCTTCTCTAACCGAAAGCCTAGACTTTATATAGTAGTCCTAATTCGCATGTTAACGTTCTCTTCTTCTGGAGGAAGTTTTATAGTAGAAAAATAATTTTTAAAGACCAAAAATTGCTCAAGAAGACTGACTATTAGTAAGAAGATTGCAGATAGAGCCGTCACACATTGTGAAAACAAGCTAACATGTATTCTCCTCTCGTGAGGTTCATGGAAGGGCAAAGAGAGGTAGGAGGCCCCTGACCACTCCCAGGGTCTTCTCCCTCAAAATTGGGGTGGAACTGAGCCAAATAGTACTGTCACCTGCAAAGCTACGGCTAACGACAGGCGTACAATCTAGCCCGATGCCATGACGAAATTCGTGGGTCTCAATCTGACTATATCAGGCAGGTGGCATTAGCAACAACAACATGTATATTTTAGTTCATATGGCACTAAATATTAAAAAAAAATATTCATTTGCAAATTCACGGTTCTGAATGGTATTAAATACCCTAAAATTATGCTTTAGGATTATATATCTAAAATTCTATTGTAGTTTACTCTATTTTAAGTAAGTTTTTAAATAATCTAATTTAAACTATGAAATCGTTAACAAGAACTTCTAATTATTTAATTAGATACATATGAATCTTAAACTGAACATCTTTTTTAGAAAAGAGAATCATGTTTATCAAAGAATCAATTTTAAAAACTATAGCCATGAAATATAGTTTCTGTGTATTTTATTATAAATTAAATGAATATTCTTATATACTGAAATGAGATAAAATCCATACCATTTTATCATTTCGGACAAATGTGAACGAGATTTAAGAAACTCGCCTTGTAACTAAACCAGAGTCTATGAATAATTTAAAAGCCTGCGCTCGAGTGCAAAAATTGCACTTTATTTTTATTCCCAACTTTAAAAATTCGAAAACATTTCTCTCTTTTTCTGCATCTTTTCTTTTAAGTAGACAAAATATCACTACTGTCATCTCATTTACTGTATGCAACCTGAAAATGTAGCATCCGTAAACATTCAAGAAATGCTTTAGGCAAAATTACTCTTGTGAAAAAGAAAGGAAGGAAAAAAAAACACACACACATTCCTATCCCAGAACAAAACAGATTTTTCTTATGTATAACTCGTTTACTCGAAAATAAACCTTTGTCAAACTTGGTTTTGATGGTCTCAACATCCAGCTACCCCCCGCAGTGTAAAAACTAAACAAATAAAACCGCAGCAAGTCTTTTATTTTAAGGGAATGGTGCTTATGCACTCCCCGAAGGGTGAAACTGCTGAAAGCACATCATTTATCCCTCTTCTGCCCCAAAACTTTCTCTCTTGGAAAAATTTTTTTTTGTTTTGTTTTGCATTTTTATGTCTTGATATAATCACCTCGTTCCTTGGAAAAAGATTGCTGCGTCCCTATTGGTTGTGACAGATCTCTTACCAAATGACCCGCAAAATGATAAAGACAAAATACAGAACTTAGTACTTAATAGCAACTTGTAATGGTGATAGCTATGTTCATCTTTTCGTACAGACGGTATGTGGGTTATGTTTTTTGGTATGTTCTGATTTTTGGATTTGGCGTGGGAGAGTTGATTCCAGCTATTTTCTATGTTTTAAAGCTTTATTTTGGGTATTATGGGAACGAGGAATGTGTGTCTAATACACTGAAAGCAACAACAAAAATATTTTTAAAAAAAGTCTTTTTAAGAACTAAGAGTCTGAAGTGCATATATAAATATCTTAAAATTCCTTAAGAAACAGGGAAAAATTGATGCACAGCAATTTTATGGAGCAAATGCATTTTAATTTTAAGGGGACATGGTACGATTTAAGCAAAAAATTTTAATTTAAGGATTTTCAAATTTTTTTTTGGTTGTCTTCTATGTGTGTATACTATGTAAAACAGATTTTGTGCTCAAAATTTCATAAAAAGTTAGGCATTTAATTTTTTAAGGAGAAAACTTCAAATATGTGAAGTGATTTTAAAATGTTACTCCTCCTACAAAAATTTACGTACATGCACGAAATTTGATTTACAAGTACCTCAAACAATGCATAACAAAAGTTAGTATGGGTTTTGTGATAACATGATTGGTATTTGTACAATGCTTCTTTTAATGGATGCGTATCAAAATTCCTTAAAAAATGTGCAAATTCTGAGTTTAATTATTTTTAAAAAAAATAAATATTGCTTTGATTCAAAAATGCATACCAACTTTTGTTACATGTACTATTAGCAATAGGTAAAAATAAATTCAAAGCCTTACGGACAATAGAAAAAAAAGCCTTAGCATTTTAAATGAAGACAAACTAGTTATTTTATCTTTCCGAGATAAGTAAGTTTAAAGTTTTGATTTGCCATAAGGATGTCAATAAAAACGAACGCAAAAGCTATCATATAATTCTGTGTTTTTTTAGTTTAGAGCTTTCTAATTTTATCAGGTTATAGAAAAGTATATAAAAAATAATTTAAGATAAAAAAAATTAAATTTGATTTTTTGACCGATTTTTGTCAGTTGAATCGTACTGTGTCCCCTTAAATAATAAATTTCAATTCAATGTTCAAAAGAAGTCTAGAAACTTTTAACTTAAGAGTAAAGTTCAGTTGTAATAACTGGAAAAGTAAAAGGAATTTAAATAAAATAAAACAAAATTCAAATAAATATAAAAGTAGTTGCATACTGCGATTTATGAAATGCATTTAATACGAAAAATAACAGTGAGTAAGAAATAAGTAAACATTAACGTCATCCTAGTGCTTTTGGCAACGGACCTCGTAATTTTAAACCAAGGTCAAGTGACGAGGACGACACCTGAGCTGGCACCTCCACCCCTCCTAACTACCGCACCAATAGGAGAACGTTTGAGCTCTCGATAGATTTGACGTGCATCGCTCCCCTACACGGCGGGTCTTCAGTTGCCTACTAGGCTCGAACTCTTGACACGTTAGCCACGAGTCCGTTACCGTAACCAATAGTTTACCACGGCCACATGGAAATAACATAATCCAAAAAGAATTACTGTTAAAAATAATAACAGGAAAATAAGTTAATGATATTATTTGATTAAAATTAAGTAACATATGCAAAATAATTGATTTATCTAATGATGTTATGGAATAAAAAACATTAAAAGTTATAACATCTGTTTAAATAAATGTAGTAAAATTGATTTATAGTTGTTTGTTAACGTCACATTACGAAGCTACAGGACGTCTATTTATGACGTTCCTCGTAATTTTGAACCATGGTAAAGTGGCCGTGGTAGCCAAGTGGTCAAGGTATCGGATCATGGCTGTCATGTTATGAGTTCGAGCCCAGTACCACTAAAGACCCACCGTGTAGGGGAGTGATGCACGTAAATTCTGTTGAGAGCTCAAACATCCTCCCGTTGGTGAGGTGGTTAGGGGAGGGGGATGCCAGCTCAGGTGTCGTCCAAAGCCCTCGTGTAGCTGAACAGTGCAACGCTAATATCCACTCACTCACTGAACCATGGTAAAGGGACGAGGACGACACGTGGACTAAACCTTTTTCGAAAACACTTCAATACCGTGATCCCCGTTCCATATTTGAGCTTCAATAGATTTAACATTTATAAGCCCCTCTACACGGCGGAATTTTTAGTGGTACCAGTATTCAAAAACATTTTTTTTTTTCAATGGGACTGCGCACTGGTATTTTAAACCTTTGCAGACCTAGTACATTCCCCAGGAGCTGGTACCACTTTTTAAGAGCTGCAGCATATAGGCGATACCAATTACAGCAAGCAATTTTGACGCCCAGTTTCCTTCACAGAGGGCACCTGAGCTCTTGACGATACGAACTTTGTACCTAGGATTTAATTTTGCCGAGAGCATCCAAGCCAAACGGACACTCTAAGGATCTTTCACATGCCGTATAATCACACGACATGGCCGCTGTCGATTTTCTGCATCAAGAAAATCCACTGACTTGGGCCGGGGTCGAAACCGCAACCTTGGGTGTAGAAGGCCAGCGACAAACCAACCACGCCACCCAGCCGGCGTATTCAAAAACATGGTTTTACACAATCAGCATTAGTAACGAATTCGACCATGACTACTGGGCCGTCGAGGACAGATGAAGCAAAATTAAATTACGATTTTTAAGAGAGAGAGAAAATGAAGGTATGTTTTATTTATTACATCTAAATTAATATTAATAAATCTAAAATACAAAGTCTAAAAAAATAAAATTACTTTGCATAATATCCTAAGAACTATTTTAATTTCCTTATAATAAGTATATTAACTTTTACCCTAGAATATTTTATTTTTGCTTAGTTTCACCCGAATATTTTTAAGTAGTTACATTAAAAAGGTATATTCTTTTAATTATTTTTATAAAATACATTAACTTAACAAATAAACTATATTTTTTCAAAAAATATTCCCCATAGCTATTCTTTTTTAAAAATCTATGAGTTTAAAGTTCTGTACTTCGCTAATATTATGATTTTAGTTTATTTTCAGAAAATATAGATATTAATAAATATGTATTACTGCAGTGCTTCTCAAAGTTTCAACATTCGCGACCCAATATTCCATCATAATTTTCTTCGCGCCCCCTCATACAATAACAATATATTAAATTCGATAACACCAAACTTTGATGCAAAAAATACGACACAACTTTAATCTGTTAAGTTTCACCGACGTATATAAACGTCTCGCTCAACCAAAGCGTTAATTTCTCCAGACGTATATATACGTCTTTCCGAAGTACGATCTTTTCTGTGCACTGCTATCCATAAACTCATTCCGAAGGCTTTGGAATGCAATAAAAGGACCTTGATAATATGTTTGTGAAGGATTTACTTATTTCAGAATATTTGCTTCTATATTCCTCCCCCCCCCCCAATACATCACATTCATGCGCCTATGTGGAAAACGGTTGGCATTGGAAAGCGAATCGCGTAATTTTAAACCGGTAGTTAAGGGATTAATTATAAACCGTATAAATTAACAAGATAAGTGTTAATTTTTGTATATAATTTTATATATGACAATCCTCGGGGTAATTATTAAACTTGTTCTTATCTTGGTATTGTTAAATTAAGTATAAGATACATTGTATAGCACGGATGCATTTATAAGTGTAATATATCAGTTTAAATGTGTATTTTATTTTTTGTTATGCAGAATGTGTTTTGTTTGTTTACTTTCAGTAAATTAATAGTTTTTAAATGATATTTTGTTTTCTACTTTCTCGCGCCCCCTTCAAAGAGTTGTCACGTCCCCCTCCCCAAGTGGGGAGCGCCCCACAGTTTGAGAAACGCTGATTAATGTATTAAAAAAGATTTTTTAAGTATAAGAAATAGTTTTGATAAATTGTTAGTCCACTAGCAAGCCAAAAAAGATTCTTCATCAGCTCATAGATCAAACTTCTTTTTTGTCAGTTCTCTATGATTAAGATGATTGTCCAATTGAGTAAAAACACTGTACTAGTAAGGGGAATACGTTAAGAATACCAATGGCAATAATTTTTTCTCGTTAATGGAGGCACATATCTGCCACACGCAGCAGTAATCTATAAGCCTCATTTTCTTTTACGGGGAGTCCTGGTAATTATTTTCTTGGCAAAGGTTAGTAATAAGGAGCACATCACTAAGTGATACATCATTTTTCTCTAAGTCTGGGATTGTCAGTACCATGAAGAAAACAGACTGGCTGTTGATTGCAGAATCAATCCAGTGGGTTTGACAAAAAATTTATCGTCACCAATACCTTGAGATCATGCAAATACTTCGCTTGGAAGGTTTTGTTTTTTTTTCATACAAAATAATTTTCTTAAAAAAGCAATATTTAAAAAAAATTAATATTTTAATTACCATAATATCCGGCTTACAAAGAACACCGCTGTATAACGTGCATCCGTACTTTCAAGCTGTATTTTTAAAAAAAAATTAGGTATATTCGCCTTATAACGCTCACCCCCTTTCTTACGAAGGAGCCTGAAGTGTATGAGTGCATTGCTCTTATGTTTTAAAATCATTTATTTCAGGTATTATCCTAGACTTTTGAAAAAATATAGTATGCTTTGTGACGGATCTATACGGTTCCTTCTATTAACCTCTGGGGAATCCTCTTTGGGGAAATATTTTTTCAACCAAATTTCTCCGAAGACAGAAAGCGTGATTATGCAAATTAAGTTTAATGTATATTCTATATTCGCAAGTTTGGTAGTTAGTGAAGTGAGAATAGATTGGATGTGAAGCAAATAGATGAGAATCGAAGTAAATCGGCAGTGTAACGTATACGTAAACAGTGTACGAAGCGAGCAGTTGGAATATTAAGGAAGTGATTAGTGCAACTTTTGAAGAAGTGTTTAAGTTCACGCAAAAATATTAGAAGATGGCAAGAGTTCAGGTACTGTGATCTTAATCAAGTTAGAGAGTTAAATTATAAGAGCGGTCATTAAAATAATAAGCTCTGTATAAAGTTATCTTAAGGTTAGATCTGCAGAAATGGTTATATTCTCCCCCACGCCATCTCGTCTTATCCTCGTGCTCCGACTGATAAAAGTTAACTTATTTAGAGTGTTGTGTCTGAGTTGAAATAGTGATAAATAAAATAAATGAAGTACATCACATGTCGTCTGATCATTTAGTTCCTCCTACACCTCTAGCCGGGTTACAGGGAAGGAGGGATGTAAATTCCCTATAACTTCTAGAAGAGTTAAGTTCATTAGATATGTCATTTCTTTTAAATAAATAGTATTCCGATCTATATGGAACTCTAACTTTTTTTTATGCTCATCTCCTTTCTTTTTTAGTTTTGAAGCTATCATTTTTATTGCCGGCGTATAACGCACTCCAGTAAATTTCTATCTTATTTTTTGTGCTTAAAGTGCGTGTTGTACGCCGGATTTTATGGTAATTATAAAAACTAATTAACTCTGACACATTAGGTATATCAGTAAATTCAGTGGCAATAATTCTGCGACACTTTTCTTATAAATCAGATGAAGAGTTTGTCTTCTGAAAATATGTATAACAATTTTCAATCGTATGTTGCTTGCTTCAAAAACTTGAATGTTAAATTAAATACTAACTACACACACCTTCCCACACAGGCATGTATTCAATAGTTTGTCTCTTATAGGAGTATATAATTTTGAACTCAAACTGTATAATTTGACATTTTTGTTTGCTGAAAATTATGGTATAATATAATTTAAGAGTATTATAATCATACACATGTTTCGGCACTTTCATGAACTTTGAAACTCGTTTGAACATTTTCAAAATTATAATGAGGTAATTTAAATAGGACAGGTATTTTCTTTTCTACGCATGATTAAACATAACAGAAAGGAATTGAAATTGGAACAAAAATAAGCAATTAATATATATCTTTATATTTTAGCAGGGAGCGCTCTTATAGAAACAATTAATCACGTGATATTCTTTTTAAAGTTGTTGGAGCAATTTTGCCTTTGTTTTCTTCTCAGCGGAAATGGTATTGCAACCAAAATTACAGTTTGTATATCAAGAGAGAATTTTGTGTCAATGATGTCAAGTGTAAGACATATCTAAATGTCGCCAAATTTGGCTACAAAAAGAGATACACCCATGAAAGTCTAGTATGCTTACTTCTCTAGAAAATTCTAGAAACTCCTAAAAGATTCTATCTAGACTCTATATCAGTGGTTCACAAAGTAATCCCACTGACCTCCCCCTGATATTTTTCACGAGGTTCGTGGTCTCTGAACAACGTCAAGGTGTCCGCGCAAGGTTTGATATAAAATTTTAAAAAATTGATCCATTCTTATTTTTATGGAAATTTAAATAAATAACAAAAATCCACTTGGATATTCTCGACTGGGTGTTGAGCCCTTTTGCGCGGGGAAAAACTCAGATCCCAAACACAAATGGATCCATACTAATACAAGAACATGCTAGTGAAATTTCCACAAATGAGGGACTTAAACCAATGTTTGAACAAGAATACCACAAATTCTGCTGACAAAAACAGATCTCAATACTATATCCTGCATTATGGGTTATTGTATAGAAGCTGTTGACTATACTTTACCGTCTTCCTATTTGGTTGAACGTGGGTTCACAGTAACTTTATAAACCTTATCACAAAAAAAGAAACCGACTGGAAGCACTCGTGGTGTTTGTGGTTGCTACTCACAAATATTGAGCCGGAGATATATATAAATACAATCATAACATCTCGTCAAGTTCACCCAGGTCATTAAAAATTTTTATTTTATTTTTAAACAAAAGTTATAATTTCAATAAATAATGCTTCAACAAAATGTTTTTTTTTATTTGTAATTTTTATAATATGCATTTATGTAGCTTTTACATTTGAGAGGCCGTGGGCAAATTTTGAATGTTTTCAATATAAAAAGGGGTCCACGGGCAGATTTTGAATGTAAAAAGGGGGTTCATGGGTTAAAAAAGTTTGTTAACCACTGCTCTATATGGACGCTGCGGAAAACCAACATGGGATTTAAACATTTGACAGCGAACGTGCATTTCATTCAACTAATAAGACATTGTGATGACGAATTTGAGTTACTGTGTTCTTTATTTATATGATTTTTGAATTTGCGCTGTTGAAGATTTAAGCGTATGCGTTAATTGTCTCTTGCTAGAAGAAAATCTATTGTAATCACGAGATAGTTTAGAATAAATTACGATTTACTCCAAAATAACGTGCCTGCTCATTGTGAGGACTTTTCCTGTATTTGAAAAACCATCTCCCATAGCAATTAATTTAATTATTTTTTTTACAGAAAAGATTTTAGAAAATGATTAATAAGAAATTAAAATGCTATTACAGATCATAATCAGTAATAAATATTTTTTAAAAATACATTTTAAGGTTTTCCAAACTGTCTGGACATTTTATAAAACAGCTTTTTATCGATAAGTGTGTATTACAATGATCACTAATTATAGAAATTAAGATAATGATTAAAAAAATCTACCATATTTTTCCAATGTTGACTTGAGCAGATTTCACATCACCAAGAAACAAAAATAGTAATGTAGCTTTTTTCTTACTTTTGATGCACTTCGTTAATTTTGTTAATGAAAAATTAAAAATTTTTTATGAGAATAAAATTATTTCAATTCTAATTAAATGAGACTTAGTTTTTCAATCCTTTCATTATGTGATCGTGATTCCAATAAACGAACGTAGAAAATTGTCCATAAATTTCCATTTAATAGTATAAAAATCAGCACCTAATGCAAATGTTGATAAGTTTTTAAAAACACCGCATTAAAATCTTTTAATTCGTGCATGTAAGCAAGATTATTGCGTAAAACTATAAAAACAGAACATAAATAGTCGCTCTATTTTAGATAATTTGATATTGATTTTTTTAATAACTTTCTGTGTTATAAACATTATTAATCAAAGATGATTAATATGTAAGTGCATATATTTTTATTAATCATTACGTTGCGTCTTATTTAATGTAGTTTCACATTTATAACCCAACAGTTCTCTATTATGGATATAATTAAGCTATTCTTATAACTCACACGATGATCTATTAGATGCCTCGGAACTAATGAAAATGATGACCATATCCATATTGTTTACTGAGCATATAAGTCTATTAACTATTAAGTTATTTGCTTATTGGGTTTACTTAACCGTAATTAGGGGGAAACAAATGAGCGACCTTTTTGACAAATGTAAAGGAATTATCAATATTAATGTATTAATTATTAAGGCAATGAAAAAGAAAACCAATATCAAAGGGCAACTAAAATGTAAAAGCAACTTAAACAGCGCTAATTGTAGCTCCAAAGTATACAGATTTATTATTATTTTCTTGTGCATGATGAAAAAATCAATAGATTTTAGAAATAAAACATTTCAAATCTTAGAATAAAAAAGTGAATTTTAGAATGAATAGCTATAGTGCAAAATATTTTAATCAGTTTTGAAATTAAGTTAACTAAAATTACACTGATTGATATTCTGCAAACGAAATAGAACTACGCTAAATGCTTAAATTCTTATATTTTAAACTTTATGCCTGTTCGTAAGCATAATTCCCTCCTGGCTGAGTTAAAGTCTTCAGCTCTGGCTACTACCTATATATATGAAAGGTATCCAGATCAAGATTGGTTTCATGTATTTACTCATGGCTCTGCACAGTTTCCTTTGATAGGGCTTTAGCTGGTGCTTTCTCAAACTCTTTTAACCTTAAAGAATTTCTTAGTGCCGAGTCAGACAATTTTGACGCTGAAACTTTTGCAATATTTATGGCTTTTAGAGCTAGTAGTGCTACTCCTGGCCAGAATATTGTAATATTCATAGATTCTCAAGCTGCAATTAAGACCGTATCTAGCTCCGAAGCCTCTTCGAAACGCCAAGTAACTTCTCAGGGATAAATTTCGACATAAAAGCATGCCCACTCTTACAGAGCTGGCTGTTGGTAAATCTTGGTCACGTCAGCCTGATGGCCAAAGACGTGCTCAATTTTCTGTTCTACTTAGGATAGAGGGAGTGGTAGATTTCAGAGTCATCACCAGACATGATTACCAGCAAGCCCATCTGTTAAAGCTTGGGCTGGTTGATTCACCGCTCTGCCCTCTCAGTAAATCCGAGAAAATTACTGGGGAGCATCTATCCGATTGCCCCGTTTTACTTTATGTTCCTTCGCAAGACCACTGTGCCGTTCTCTCTCCTGCTAGCGCAACTTTTTTTTTTATATTTAACTTATTTATTTGTGTCCTAGAGGACGTTGGCGGGTGTAATTTAAAAAAAAATCATTAGAGAAAAGCTTGACTAACACTAAGTACGTATACGGGCTTAGGACCCAAAACTTGAGATTGCGGGCCCTTATATTCTTCTTTACGCTACTGTCGCAGTATAAAGTAACACAAGAAACACTAATGGAATGTTCAAAGGAACCGAGCGCAAACGAAGAGGGTTTAGAGCTACAAACCATCTCGCCTTTGGTAATTTTTAATCTAGGTCAAGGACAAGGATGACACCTGAACTCTGGTACACCTTCTCCAAGCTACCATACCAACTCCAACGAAAGGACTCGGATACCCGACAAATTTTCCGTGCATCTGTTCCTCAACACAATAGGATTTCATTGTTACCAGGTCTCTAACTCAAGACACGCTGCCTATAAGTTGTGCGACTAAATAGTAATAATTAATCAAGTAGTAAATGTAATAGAAAGGTAATTATTACCTTTATTTTTAAAAAAAATTTTGTATTTAAGAAAATTAATTTAAAGCGGTAAATTTAAGGACTAACTTCTGATATTATTCATTTTATTCATTAGAAAACAATTATTCTTGCGGTGAAGAATATTATTAAAATTGTATAGGTTTTAGAATTTATAGTTGGATTTTTAATAATAAAATAAAAATGTGAAAATTACTAGACTTCTTAAAATTCTTTGGTTCTAGAATTTATGTAGAAAGTCCAAACCCACAAACACATTAGGTAAAAACTATAGTCACTGAAAACTGATTTATTTTAACAGCTACAAGGGAGGTTCATGATAATCTGTTCTAGAGAATAGTGAAAATCACAGTATCACCTTGTCAACTTTGTTCCCGCAATGTCCTCTATATAAAACTCGTTTCCAAGAAAAATTTGAAGTTTACCCTTACTCCAAAAAATATCGACAAGTTAAAGTTTTATTATTATGGCTTTATGCTTAATTGAACAGCAAAAAAATTAATCGGACGAGAAAGGAAAAAGTGCAATATTGATCTGAAAATTATAAAAAAAAAAGAAAAGAAAAATTCCACATTAGATGTTTGACCCGGATTCACACAAAATAATAACGAACCCTCCATTGAAAAACATAACCTTTCGCACTACACCCATTATTGATTATATGATATGTCGTGAGCGATCCCCTGCTGTTTGTGACGGCTCATCTTTGGCGACAAACGATCCTTATAAAAGAAGAAGACTTACTTCTTAATCGCCTCTTTCTCATAATGAGGATGATGATGATGATGGCCAGGACAAAGAGGATAGCTATACTGCCGATGATCGCCGCTATCACTAGCACGTTTTTGTCGCCAAACTCCGCGTGCCAGCCTGCCAAACCTGTAAAATGAAAGGAATATTAGTTTATTTTTAAGTACAAATTTATAAGTAATGTTGTCAGGTAAATAATATTTATTAGGAATGATAAAAATGTAAAAAACAATTTTTGTGCTCCAGTTTGTAAATATGTTTAATTTAAGTACAAAAAGAGCAATAAAGTATTACTCCGTTATGTTAAAATGATACTATGAAATTTACCTTAATTACCTTTTATTGTTTAAACATACAAAATACACTATCGGTAAAATATGCAACACATTTTTATTTCAGCATCATCGTTATTTTTTTCATAGATTTTAAATGCTTGTTCATTAACATCACATTTAAAAGGAATATTATATTAAATGATTGGTCGAGCTTCTCAACCAAATTTAAATGTAAAATAGCTGACCACTCTTGTCAGCCAATCACATAAGCTTCTCTCGACACAATGCATCCTAACTTTCGCAATCCAAAATTTTCTCTCTCCCAATTCGGATTTCTTGCTGCCTCTGAATTGGTTAGTTTCACCCCGCCTACCTCAAACACGATAATTTTTTCTAAATTATGACTTTTTCATCCAACTTTACACTTACAATACAAGTAATATTTATCTTCTATTAATCTACAATAATAATATTTTATCAACTTAATATTAAAATCTAAAAAGGGAAATTTGAAAACGTTCTAAATCATCTAAAATCTTATGATTGGAGATAAAGGTTCGAAAGAACTAAGTGCTCCCACCCTACCAGTACTAGTACCAGAAGGAATACGAGGGTTATTGATGATGGGCTCAGTAATTCAGAGCCACTATCAAGATACGATGTTGAATCCCTCTCAAAACTTCCACATCATATCAATGAACCTTTTAGGCTCGACAAATTTACAATGAATCAGATCCTCCCTTAACAAGGATAATTTTTTTTTCGTAGAACAATAATTCAGAATACTAATTAGAATACCTAGAAATAATTGTCTCATAATTACATTATTGTTATTAGAAGATTAACAAACACACAGAAAGTTGCAGAGAGGAGGCAGTAGAAGAGGATTCAATATTAATTTTCTGTATTAATTTACATCAGCATTTCTCAAACTGTGGGGTGCACCCCCTTCCCCTTTGGGGGTGTGATAATCCTGTGAGGGGGCCCGAGCATATCGAAAATAAAAGATTATTTTATATATAAAAACATTATTATTTTACTGAAAGGAAGCAAAACAAAATACATTATACATAATAAAAAATAAAATACATATTTACAATGATATAATATACTTATAAATGTATCAATACTGCTCATTGTATTTGATAATTAATTTATCAATACTAAGTTAAGAACAGGTTTAATAATTAATAGTGACTCCCATGGACTTGTCATATATAAAATTTAATAATTATATTGAAAATTTGTACGGTTTATAATTAAAATTGTATTGTAGCTTCAGCTTCAAAGTACATTATTGAATTCAATACATTGTTATTGTATAGAGGGGGTCACGAGGAAAATTATGATTGTAAACTGGATCGTAAATGTTGAAAGTTTGAGAAGCAC
>BMAO01024983.1:0-83429 GCA_019973975.1 Trichonephila clavata | reverse complement strand
TGGTCAGATGAATCACGGTTTGTCATTCATCACGCCGATGGCCGTGTCAGGATATGCCATCTTCCAGGCGAACAGTTGCTTCCTCAATGTACAGTAGGTCATACACAGGCCAGTGGTGGCGGTATTATGCTTTGGCAGACGTTCTCTTGGGCGTCTCTGGACCCGTGGTTGTGGTAGAGCAGACTGAATGCTATAGGGTATCTGAACATCATTGCAGACCAGTTGCACCCTTACATAGCCTCAATTTTTCCAGCTGGAAATGGAATGCTCCAACAGGATAATGCCCTGTGTCACAAGGTTAAAATTGTGTTGGAGTGGTTCCTGGAACATGATGCTGAATTCCAGTTAATGTCCTGGCCGCCTAACTCACCAGATCTCAATCCAATAGAACACATTTGGGCTGTCATGGACGGCGGCTCAGAGTTCAAAGACCACCAATTCGAATATCTCGGATTTGTGTGACTGTTGCTTAAACATCTGGTACAATCTGTTTCCGGCCATCTACCAAGGACTTGTGGCATCCATGCCAAGGCGGTTGAAGCTGTGTTGTGTGCCAAAGGTGGGCAAAATGCTATTGACAGGTGGTCATAATGTTTTGGCTCTTGAGTGTATAATGCTAAGTTTTTTATAAAGGGTATGTCTTATAATCGCTTCAGGGAGCAAAAGTCGTAAATTTTTATGAATGGTATACATACACCATCTTTTTAATACTTTAGCTTTGGTTTAATAAATAGCATTAAAAAAGTTATGTTTTTTTCCACTGAACCTTTATTGTCAGAGCTGGCATTATCCTTAATTTATAGACATGAGTGAACATTCTCAGAACTGGTTCAAAAGTTGTAACTTTTTATGGAATTCTCATAAGCAGATAAAAATGTTCAATTATGTTTTACAGAATTATAATAATATCAAATCTAAACTCAGTATTGTCTAAACCAAATTCAAGAGAGATTTCAAATTTTTAAGTATAGCATCATCACAGTTAGAAAATCATTGATTCAATATTTAAAATAATTGGCAGGTAATGTTTAAGAATTTCTTATTTCATTTACCATTCATCATTCATCCAAATCCAACTTTTTTATCTTATAATATTCATGAATTGAATTAGAAACAAGATATCAATCATTGCCATGGCCAAGTAATTTTAGCGCGTTTTTCACATGTTGTATTTTACAATAATGCAACTAATGAACTTTTTTACTAACAGAAAGTAGTACTATACTTTAAAAATTATTAAATTCAAATATGATTCGGCTCATCTAGGGCACAAATGCGACTAAATGCCGAAAACCCGAGGTCAATCGGTTGCTTATTGGCTGAGAAAAAGGTACGACGAAATATGGGACGAAGACAAAATTTGCGTCCTAATAGCGCTTTTTTTACACTACGTGAAAAACGTGTTAAAAATAAAAGTTGACTTGCATGTTTGCTTATCAGGGATATTTCATGTTATTTTTTATTTTGGAGTCATTTAAATATTTTATTTTTATTTTCTATAAATGTGCTGAATATTATTGAAGCTTGCTTAAAAAAAATAGTAATTTTTTAGTTAATAAAATGATGTAATTTTTTTGTTATTAACTGTAACATTTCTATTTTTAGGTTTTGAAGAAAAGAAAAAGTTAAAGAGAGAAGAATCTCTTTCAAGGCCATTGTTTCCTAATTCAAGTAATATGCCTACTCTGGCAAATTCAATACGAGAATCAAAAATAAAAACATTGTTAAAACCTCTCAATAAATCTGAACTGGGAATATCTGTAAAGATTTGCAAAGAAGATACAATGAAATCAGAAAAGGCTAGAACTAGTAAATCAGTGAAAACTAATGATGTAAAAACTTCTTTGGTAGCATTTGATTATGATTCTTCTGATTCTGATGAAGAAAAGACATGAATTATATGAAACGTTTATTCTTTTAAAATCTGTGATTCTTGTTCTATAACATTTGATTCTAGTAAAAATTGTTATTGTGTAAATATTGAATTATATACCTATGAAAGCTGAAGTATTAAAAGAAATTATGAAAGAAAAGTTTTTTAATGTCATCTTATTTTGATATCAATTATTTAATACCTGTAAATTTTATATTGGTATTTACTTCTTCTTTTGTAAGTATAATTTTAGTAGAAATCTCATGGTATGGTCATGATTGTATAAATCATTGTTTTTAATACTTATAGTATTTTTATATGGTGTGATTGTGCAAATTCACTTTCAATATCAAAATGCTTCAAAACTACTGTAAAATTTAAATTGCATTTAACTGAAAATTTTTAGGTTTACTACATTCTTAACCCCATTTCTCATGCAAGTTTTTATGTACTGTTTTATTTTTTAAGCAATAGGGATTTTTAGTAAATAAGATTCATTCTATTTTTTAATTAATAAGATTCATCTAATATTTTTATCTTACACAGATTTCATTTAATAAAAGAAATAAATAACTCTTATAATTTCTTAAACTTCTAGTTAAGTTGATTTTGTATACTTTTAATTTTTGCTGCATTTTATTCAGAAAAATTGCTTAAAATCTTCATGCATACATTCTGAATCCAAAAATAACATCTATAAAAAACTGTGAGGAAGATTTTTCTCAAGAAAGATAAAATCAGCCAAAAATATATTAGTCTTATGCAATGGTTAAATCATTATTTTAATGTGTGTGGATTATCGTTCAGATATATAAAGCTGTTTATAAAGAATTGTTATAATTGTCAAAATACTGGGTGACAGTTAAAGAATTATGCTTATAAAAAAAAGTTTATGCACGAAGTAATGCAAATTAGTGAACAGAGAAACAGCATCATACAATAAGTGATGTTTGTTTCAAAACAATACAATGAGTGTCATCAACAAATGATTTATAGGTCTTAGTGGTGCGTTTTTATCCTATAGGACAGAACCCGAGACCTTTGGGTCCGAAGCCGAGTAACTTAACCACTACACCAAAATGATCACCATGGTGCAGAGGTTGTTACTGGCTTATATAGATTATATCACTACACACTCCCCTACCAGAGAGCTGGTTAGGCGAACAAACGATATAGTTGTTAATGAGAGCAGTCTGGTTTTTTTTTGTGTGTATGTTTTTTTATGAGTTGCGTCATGTTTATCTGACGAATTTTTTTCCTTGGTTGCTCTCTTGTGTCATGTTTATCTGACGAATTTTTTTTCTTTAGTTGCTCTCTTGCGTCATGTTTATCTGACGAGTTTTTTTCCTTGGTTGCTCTCTTGCGTCATATTTATCTGACGATTTTTTTTCTCTTAGTTGTCTCTTGCGTCATCCTTATCTGACAAATTTTTTTTATTTGGTTGCTCTTTTTTTTGTGGGTAGATGGCGCCATGACAGATCAGTATAGGTTTCGATTTTCTTAGTTAAGCTAGGGTCACCAAATGAAGTGGTGCATTTTTATCCTATAGGACAGAACCTGGGACCTTTGGGTCCGAAGCCGAGTAACCTAACCACTACACCAAAATGATCACCATGGTGCGGAGGTTGTTACTGGCTTATATAGATTATATTACTACAGACCCACTTCATGTGAAGACATAGGCAGCAACACATCATAGAATGCAGAGTATGAGCAACTGAATTGTTGCTTGAGAAGTGGAAAGCAATTCACTTCTAACCATTTCTCATTATCCATTTTTTTAGTGCAGCAATGGCAGCACACACAAATGACAAGTCACTTCTTGGATAAGCTCAGTGGATCTAAAATCAGATGATACTAATGACCAGGAAGCACTTGAGTAATTTTCAGGGTTTGTAGTATGTTGAGTACCATGTGCAATCAAGCATTATCCTGTTGATAAACAGTATTCAGTGCTCTAAAGGAAAAGTAGTATTATCAACTGCAGGATGTCTCAATGTATCATTGGACTGTCATCAGAAATCAAAGAAAATAATGCATCAAATCATGGTGCCACCAGACTTGTAATGCTGCAATTGTAAATTGAAACAGAAATTACTTGTTGCGGTATGCGATTCTGTGTCTATGTTGTGCATTATTTCTAACCAGATGGCAATACTAATGAAAACATATGTGCTGTTAAGACAATTACAGTCCTCTTCATAGGCATCCTAAATGCAAAACACTGCTAGCCAATTGACGGATAATATCCCAAAAAGGCATCTTGTATGTTCTGCAACATCTGAATAGAAGTGGGTCTTCAGTGTTTGTTTACAGATGCCTTGCTCCATGCATACTGATGTCTCTGACTGCACTGATATCCCTCGAATGGGGCTCATACTCTTTCAAGCATCTTCAGCACAATTGGTACATCATGGGTGCATGTAAGTGGCTGTCTTTTACAATATAAGGGACAGATCAAACTTCTCTTCTGAGTTTATCATGTAATTCCTTAGAAATGTTTGAAAATGTGAATAAACGTATTAAAACCTACAAGGCTGAAGGCTTACGAGGAAGATGTTTTTGAAACCATTGTAAATCACTTAACCATGCTGGCAAAGAATTTTAGAAAAGTTTTTTCTTGCTGACGACAGCTTGATAGAAAGTTACGAGTGGGGTTAATAATCCATTTCAAAATACTCAAAAAAGGGCTCGCAACTGCCAGAAAAGAAATCAGCATAGATTTCACGTCAATGGGATCTATTCATCACCAGAGGGCGCTGCAATCGTTTGCCGATTGTAACGTGATTATCAAGTAAATAATAACAGCTAATCGTTTCTGATCTGTTTCTTTATGTCTACAAAATTTTATTCTTTGAATTCAAAATGCTCATAAAATATTTCAGACCGTTTTTAAAACTTTAAATATCGTCACCGTATTCAATAAAAACAAAAAATGGAGTTGGATTGTCGAATCGGCCACTCATCGCAAGTGTTTTCTCGCCAAATCGATAAATGTGCCAAATCTGGTAACTCTCCTGGTTTTTGTATCAGTGAGGGAGAAGTCGGATCGGCACAACTTTGCGCATGCGCACTACGTTTCTTTAATTTTAATTTTTCAAGATATTGTTGCAATTTCGCTCATGCGCAGTACGTTTCTTTAAATGAACAATTTCCCAGAAAAGTGAAGAAATTTCAACCGATCATTTTCGCACATGTGCAGTAAATTTTTATGAGTTAAAAAATTACCGTTATTAGTTATTGCCCATGCGCAGTACATTTCATTTTAACGGCCTTTTGTATTAGCAACCGGCAAGTTCCGCTGTAAGCAGCTGGGTTTTTTTTTTTTTTTTTTTTTTTTTGGCTTCGGTTCTTTCGTTGTGGATACATTTTTTCAAGGTAAATTTGTTTTCTCCACATAAATTATTACAGATAGTCACGATGCAAATCTGAATGAATGTATGATTAAGTATGAGGAGTATTCGGAACTGTTTTTCACTGTATTAGGAAAGAAAGTAGTTTTAGAATGGGTGTATGAAAGAGGGATTGAGTCATTATATGCATGTCCGAAATGTGGAAAAAGAATGGATTTGATAGAAAGAACGAGCGAGAAAGTAAATGATGGTTTTGAATGATATTGCTGGAATCAGTCGAGTGTGAAAGAGGAAAATCATTGTGTCTAGGAGTGTAAGGAATGGATCTTGGTTTGAATTAAGTAATATGGATATGTGTACCGTTTTGTTAGTGATGCGAAAATAGTTTGGAAGGTGCCCTCAGAAATATGCAGTCGCATCATAAATGTCGGGGGGGGGGAAGGGGCAGAGGTTATAGATGATGAGATAAATACTTCATTTTTTTTAAGGTAAGTGAAATTTATATCCATTTTCAAATACATAATTTTTGCAGCAATTTTCAGTTTCAAAACTTTAAAATGCTATTCTTTAATGATTTCCCTTCCTCCATCTTGAATTTCGCGCCCCGGCGTTACGTGTTGTGGTAGGGTTGCTACTCCAAAACACAACACGAAAAATTGGCGATTTTTAAAAATTTGGCGGACCAGTGGCCGATTCGACAATTTCACCAAAAATGAAATAATGGTATTTACGTATTATCGTAACCTATTAGTGACATTATATGAAACGAAGTACATGATGGCCATTTCAGCGCATATGACACATGCGAAGTTGGAGTCGCCAACCTGGCGAGTTATCTTGAACGTTGTCGATTGTTGTGATAGTATGTAAGAACCGAAATAGTTAAAAAAGAACTCACATTTCAGTCAAGATGTCTTTCGGGACATCTTTTAATTTCTATGACACTGAAGATTTATTCCTTCTCTGCAATATTCTTTGGGTAGATAGTGGCTCGGAAAAACAGAATTTTGTAGGAATTGGATTTCGTTTTAATGTCCTTCTGTTGGTGAAAGGCTGATACATAAAGCATGCTTCTTCAAAATGATCGGAGAATACTGATGAAAAGTTAGATGATTTAAAGTTTGTTCGACCTAAGTTTTGTATCTATTTTTTAAAATAAATATGGATTCTTCAGAGGAAACCGAAAAAAAATTTCGTCCTACAGTCATTATGGTAATTAAATACGCTACAATATTTCATTTTGTTATATGAAAGTAGATGCAAATCCGAAAATGCGGCCAAAATACTCAGTCGAATCAAACACGAATGAAACACATGAGTATTTGTTGAGCGTACTATCGTGTGATTATGACGTCAGATGAATCGAGTTCATTGGTGGAATCAAAAGGCAATTTAGTAATAAATCACTCTTTGAATTTTGGACAGGGGTGGATGATGCATTTTCTGCTCTGAAAACAAAATCATTTCATGTACTATTATTATTTCTGACATCCTACCTTTGCGAAACTGGATTTTCTACTGTGGCTGCTTTGAAGACAAAATATAGATCTCAGTTAAATTTTAAAAAAAGAACTTAAAGTGTCAATGTCTAATTTTAAATCTTCTTTTCTGCAAGACAACCCCATGGGAGTCACTATTGATTATTAAACTTGTAATTTAGTATTTATTAATTAATTATCAAATCCGTCGTGCAGGACTGATACATTTATAAGTAAATTACACTAATGTAAATGTGTTTTTTAGTGGCCACATCAAGTCTCTGACTTTTCAACAGGGCCGGAAAGTCTTCCCAGAATGTCATAAATGATAGGCTGATTAGGCCTTTTCCAGTCATATTATGAATTGTTTGAGTTTTTCTTATGACGAGGTTTTTGGAAATCCTATCTTATTTCTGGATTTCTTGGAGATTTTTAGTTTTATGGAGATGGTGTAACTGAGCTACACCATCTGGGATAAGAAACAACAACAAATGTGTAATTTATTTCTTATTACGTCAAAGTGTACTTTGTTTTGATTTCTTTCAGTAAACTAATACCTCTTTTTAAAATATTTTTTACTTTCAACTTTTTGATACGCTCGGGAACCCATGTAGGTTATCACCTCACCCTATGGGGTACAACAGACATAGAATCGCTTGTTTAAGCACAAAGATATGATCCACAATGAATACAGAATGCCTAAGCAAAATAGTCACCAAAAATACTGTTTACAAAAAGAATAAGCCCCTTGAAAAGTAGCTTAGAGAAAGCTCTGGCTGTATGAGACCAATTCCAGGTGATTTATAGTTTTTAAGTTCCTTTACAGCAGGCAATGTTTCCTGCAAATTCGACAGTTCCAATTCCTTGAAATCTACCAAGGTTAATTATATAAAGTCAAAAGATAATGTTCATCACTTTTTAATAAGTCTTCAAAATATTCAACCCATCTTGTCAAAATTTGAGATTTCTCACTAAAGATATCTGATTTATATTTACAGAAATTGAATCTGAGTTTGAAGTCTCATTGACAATAACTGACCTGATAGAATACATAGCACTCTTTGGACATATTCAGGTGTTTAACATCTTTAAATCCAGTTTTCTCAAAAGTTCTTTTCTTAATATTGAGAATGTTTTAATCAATTTTCTGTGCTTACAATATTCATCAACCATTTTTTCTCGTATATTGTTGTCAAGTTCTTCTGAATGTGGCAAGTTTTTTTTTCTCATGTGCTTACACTCTTCATCAAACAAATGTCTATTCTTGCCTCAAGCTTTATGTCTCTACACTACAATTGCAGTATCGGATAGATTTGTACTAAATCTTAGCCATAGGTTTTCAAGATCGGGAATGTTTATTTTCACTTCTGAAATGGTTCTTTTCAACGTCACTGTTTAAGTTTCAACAATTTCTTCCTTTTTTTTTAAAGTTTAAGTCATGCAGTCTCTTAGGTTGTTCCTTATAAGCATTAGTGATTTTTCGCTTATTCTAGCTAGAATTAAATGATCGGAGTCTAGCTTGTCTCCCCTAAGAGTTTAAACATTAGTTAAATTGGTGAAATTTCTAGCATCAATAAGAATCAAATCACACACAATAGGATTAAAAGTAAAATTTTTAAATTATTTTTATTCTGAAGTAGGTACTACTAATCACTAGATCATGTGCATTAGCAAACCCAATGAGGTGGATTCCATTATCATTTGGTTTATCATGTGCACTATGCATACCGATGTTGAGTTTAAACTCTTTCTCTTCACCTTCTTTGACATTCAGATCTCCAAGTAAAGTTTTAGCATTACTAAATAGACATCCCTCTCCGAGGCAACCCTGCATACTGAGGGAAGCTATTGACGGTGCAAGTTCTTTGCGTCACTCGCTTCCCCCCCCCCACGCACTGAATTCATGTCGGCCGCACTGCGCTCCGGCTTGCCCGACCAGATCATGGTTGACACAGATAAACCAATAAACATTTACGCAAACATACAATACCCCCATATTTTGAAATAAAGCCTTATGCACACATTTTTTTCACACCTATTAATAGTTAATTATAATCTTAATGTATTATATTTATCCTAATGCATTTTTTCTTTCATAAAGTTAAATCTAATTCTTAAGGTTCACTATCGTTAAATGTTGCAAAGGGCTAAGGTAATTCACATGTAATTCACAATAACAGATGACAAGAGTTTGAGTTTCCCTTTGGGAAACAGGTACTGCGCTATCTATTCAACATATAAATAGATATTTCCAAAAACATGTAGAAAATTCTTTATGTTTCTTCAAACTTTTATTTAATATTTTTTTCACAAATTTAATACGTTCTACAATTTTCTATTTAAAGTTTAAACAATAAAGTTGCTTAAAAATTTGAAAGAATACTAACTATTTCAAAAGAAAATTTGAATTTTTTTAAGAGTTATAATAGGGACGCTCAAAAAGTAATTTATGCTCGAATGATTTGGGTCAAAAACACTATTCAGAAGTGTGCGACAATACAAACCGAACACCATTTCTCTACATAATCCCTTAGTCAGTGTAGACATTTGTTTCAACATTGCACCAGGTGTTCGATTTCCTGACGATAGAAAATCATTTCTTGATCTTGGATCCAGCTTTAAATAGCTGTCTGAACCTGGTCATCGTTGGAAACATATGTTCTACCCAAATGCTCTTTGAGCTTGCCAAAGATGTGAAAGTTACAAGGTTCCAAATCAAGGCACCAAGCCTTTAATTCAGAGCAACTAAGTAAGCCTTATGTTGTGTCTAGTTTGTGTGGTCTTGCACTCCCGTGTTAGAGGACAATTTATTTGTCTAACTTTCCCCATTTCTTGTTTTTCGCAACTTTGAGCAAGCTTGCTAATTATTTGCTGTACAACTCTCAGCATTACCAGTTGTGACCTTCTGTACAAACTCAATGACGGTAATTCCTTCCCAATCTAAAAATAAAAAAAGTTGGGATAATTTAACCTCTGATGAGAAGAACCTTAGATTTTGTTCTCGCAGGCGATGATGTGTCTCCATTCTATCGGAGCTTGCTTCGTTTCTGGAGTTGAATGATGTGCCCATATCTCATCACTCGTAATGACGTGGCTCAAGAAATATTGTCTTCAAAGAATAACGTTAAAAGAGTTTCGTTGATGGAATAAGCATTACCTACGGTATTCCCAGTCACCTGTGCAGTGGCGTTTACCGACTACTTTTACGGAAAGAATTTTCATTTTAAAAATTCTATAGACCGGAAGCATAGTTTTTAAGCTAAAAATTAAAAATACACTGTTGGACACACAAAATGCAACACCCTGAAGGAAGTGTGCAAACCATGTGAAATTTAAATCATGCGTTGGTGGTGAGGAAATATGCAAATCATTAGCATTATAGCTCAGACGCACATCACGGATGACCATAGCATCACCCGCAAAGTGGGGAGGGAAGAAGAGGGGAGAACAGATTGGTGATTTGAAGTACGGCAATTGTTTTTTCGAATGCTTTTTTTTCATAAGCTGTTTACCTATACTTCGTGAAACACTTCAAGCGTTTTTTTTACTAAGTTTTTTAATTCGACCGAGAAAGAATAACAGCCTATAAGGATTGCGGATTATCCTTCAGAGAAATCGGTCAACATCCTGGACGAAACCAAGCAACTGTGATACGGATCTATCATCACTGGATGCAGGAGAAAACTACAGACCGACGGGGCTAGTCACACCCATCTCATAACACCACTGCCCGTGATGACAGGTGGACCAAGCGCATGGTAGTGATGGATTGCACAGCCACATCACGAACCAAAGCACAACAGATTCAGTCTGTTACGCATCATTCGTTTTTCCCTCGTACCATCCGACACTGTTTGCAGTTGAGTGGAATGTCCGCAAGGCGTTTATTGCTTCGTTTACCCTTGACTGGATACCACGTGCGCTTGCACTGCTAATGGTGCGAGCGATGAATGGTAATGGACAACGAAATGGAACGACATTGTGTTTACTGACGAATTCCGCTTTTGCCTGCAGTGGCGGCACGAGACCTGAAATTATTGTGGGCGAGATACATTTTGCGAGGCCCTCTGGTGGTGTAAGAGGGTTTATAAAAAAACCAATTTTTATTCATAAAGAAAAAAATCATACTTTTTACTCATATTTCTTTGGCACAATAAACAATAATGAAAAAAATTAAGGAAACAATTTTTCTACTTTTAGTTTTGCTGAAATCCTTCATGATTAATTCGAAATTTATCTTAGATGCTATATCTGCTTGAATAGAAAAAACTTCTATAGCTGAAAGTCTTTTCTTATCCATTGGACTTCTTGCATAATTTTTATCAGTTTTGATTTTGAAAAGCTTCTCTCAGCAGAAGCGCTACTTACAGGCATTGTTAATAAAATTCAAAAGGCAATGTAAATATTTTAGAAAATTTCTTTCAAATCGTTCTATAATGACATATTGGAGTAGATGTTTCACGTCTGTAATGGTTTTGGGTAAATTTGGAATCATATTTTGTAATTCTTCATATAATTTGTAAGATTGAAGCCACTTCTCTCACCTAATTGCAAAACTGTGAGTAAATCTTGACAGTTTTTCAATATTTGCTTTTTTGGAATATTTTTTAAATTGCTTAAGTCATAGAGAAAACCAAAATTTTCAAAATGTTGATTTAAAGACATAAATCTTGAATCCATATTGCTTACCACAGAATCAATCATGGTATTGAAAAAGTCTGTTTCATACCAGCTTTTGACAAACTCTCTAGTTTGATCGCCGCCTTCATAATCAAACATTCTTTTCTTTTTGTCTACTCTTTTATTTTTAAAATCTTTTGGCAAATCATAACTGTTTTTCTGAATAAACTTACGAGCGTCAGGAAAGCATTTTCCGAATCCAGTTTGTCGATACTCTTTGATCCAGCTACAAAATGTACGCAAATGTTCAAGAGTAATGTATAAATGGGCTTGAACAGATTGCTATAATTTGCTTATGGTACTGACACGCGTTAATAACTCATACCATACATGTAATGATACAATAAATTCTAAGCTGAACATTTCATTTAAAATAGAATCGCAATCACTGAGTGTGTCGGATTGTTCCATTTGTTTTTTAAGTTTTCTTTAGATTCAACAACATTATCAAATTGTAATACTACGGACTTCACAGCTTCAATTTTGCTTTCCCACCTTGTGTCTGATAAATGATTAATAGGAAGCTTTTATTTATCTTTGATAGCTTTTCCAGCGTTTGCTGAAACTTGAAAATAGCAACAAAAAATCTTCTGAATGAAACTATGTTTTTGTTGTTATTGACGAATTAGCTGTGTCTACCAATAACAGATTTCAGCTATGACAACCGCAAGGTGTGAAAAATGCCGTGGGATTTATGTTTAATATTCAAGTTTTAACTCCACTATTTATGCCTACCATATTTACACCATTGTCGTACCCTTGTCCATGACAGTTCTGAATATCTAAGCCATTTTTTTTCTATCTCTCCCAGTAATACATTAGTCAAACATTCCCCAGTCATTTCAGTGACAGCAAAAAAATCATATCAAGTTTTTTCTATACTTCCAGTTGATGTACTACAATATCTTAAGATGACCGAAATTTGTTAAATTGTACTACAGTCTCTAGTTCTGTCGAATAAAAAAGAATAACATTTTGCCTCTTTTTTTATCCTACCAATCACTTCACTGGTAACTGTGCTTGACATGATTGTGATCAATTCATTTTGAATATCGTGGCTTAGATAATGGTGTGCAAGTTATTTATTATCAATGAGATTTATGTGTTCCCATAACGTAGGATCATATTTAGATATCAATTTAAATAAGTCTATGAAGTTTCCAGATTTCTTAGTGTCTTCGTCTCTATTGAAAGATTCTCTGTGACCTCTAAATGCCAGTTTATGATAGGCTAAGAAATATATAATATCAATTAATCTCTCAAACAATTTGTATCAATGTTTTTGAGACTCAAGAATACGCCTTTCGTGTTTTCTCGATCTAATGTTTTTTTCCCGTGCTTTATTCCCTTCTCTAATGTTATCCTTTGGAACATATAGACCATATGTTCTTTAGTATTCCCATATGTCTATGTGAAATACTAGTTAAGTGTTTTCAATCACAGCACAATTCCTGTACCATTTGAATTTGTGAATTACCAAAGAGTCTGCATGGAAAACAGAAAACTTTATTTTTAGAACTTGAATAAATTAACCAACGATGCCGTTGAGTTTTACGTTTATTTAGTTTTCTTGAGAAATGAAAATTGGAAAATTATGTATGATCATCATCATTAGGATAATAGCAGTGTCATCACTGTTATTTAACTGCCGTGTGGGACCGCTTTGAACTATATCATGACCGGTAAGCATCTATCTTGGGAAACGTACACAATCCAGGGTAAAAACTGGAAAATGCTTGTTTCACTACGTTACTGGTATCTGTGTTCACAGGCGAAGAACTAATCTCAATCTCTTCTTCTTGATTGTGACTTATATTACTCAACGTGAACACATAAATCTCAGCGTCAGATTATGATTGGCAAGCTTTTGGTCCTATTTTTATTTCCGATTTTTGTCCTTCGGTATCAATAGTTGGGGCATCTGGAGTAGCTTCCAAATTCAACGGAGTTTTGGATACGGATAAATGTTGTTAAGAAGTTGAAGGAACCGATTAATTTGATTCTCTACTACCAGATTCAGTCTGACCGAGAAATTTCATCACACCTGTACTTTAAACCTGGTTGGATACAACTTTTTCCGCTTTTCTTTTTCTTTTTGCTGCACCAGATTCCCATTATCTCCATTTATCTCTATCTCTCTTAGTGCCTAAGTCTGACATGATTGATAAATTATGAAACATGCCCAGTACCAGTATTATTTATTCTCACATCAAATACTTTTAAAATTTATAATATGGTATAGAAACACATGAAGCGAGTCTGCGTCTGCATGCGATATTTCAATTGACTTCCTAATGATGGGAAGTCTCAAGCTATGCATTGTCTCTGACTGGGAACTCCCCACGATAGCAGCTTAACTCCATCTAATGTTGCCACACTAAATATGAATGAATAAGCGGAAACGACAAAATTGAGAAATTTTTAATAAAAGAAAATTGAAAACAATACTCTTACGAATTATTTATTCATATGCTTCATGCACAGATAAATAGAACATCTTTTTTTTTAAACAAAAAGTCGATATATAAAATTTTCGATATCTTATGGGGAATAACAGATAGAGCTGAGAATTTTCGACTTTTTTAAATATAAAAAACCCTGTGACGTGTACTTCTGGATTTTCCTTACTTTTCGTTTAATTTAGTTTGACTTTGAGGCCCGAGGCCCTATGCACCGCGAGGCCGTGGGTGGTGGCCCACACCACCCACGCCTTACGCCACCTCTGATCACGATGGTCGGATTCGAGTGAGGAGATACCGTGGTGAGAGACTTCTAAACTATTTCGTTATGCATCGTCACACTGGTCCTGCAGCCGGTGTCATGGTTTGAGGGTGGTATTGGATTTCAAGGCCGCACCTCTCTAGTACTCATTGCCGGTGCGCTGAACAGCCAGTGCTATGTCTCTGAAGTGTTGCAGCCATTGGTCCTCCCATACATTCAGCACTTGCCATCAGCCATATTCCAACAGGATGATGCGCGATCACACGTGACCCACAATGTTCAATTCTTCCTTACATTTCCGATTGAATTGTTTAATCAGCCTCTTTGTTCGCCTGATCTATCGCCAGTACAAAACGTGTGGTCCATGCTTGCACAATGACTGGTCAGAGATACACTACCCGCTGCTGCACCCGATCAACTTTGGCAATATGTGGAAGACGCATGGACTGCTGTACCCCAAAGATACATCTAAAGCCATTTTGATTCTATGCCGAGGCATGTGGCAGCGGTTATAGCTAACAATGGTGGCTACACTAACTACTGATTTTATCATCATCCACAAGGCACAAGAGGCTGCAATTTCAATCGTTTGATCTTTGTACAACTTTTATCTGCCAAATAAATTTCGCTGTGATATCTCTGGTCTTTCTTAGTGTTGCATTTTGAGTGGCCAGCAGTGTATATTGATGTATGGAAACGGTTCGAGCCCTTTAACTCCCCCCTTATTTTGGCCACTGCACAGTGTGTGATTGGTGCTCACTCTACAATTGCCAAGCATAAGGTCTTCGATCCTCTGCATAATCTCTGATGGGCTCCTCGTTTTTTTTTGCATTTATTGCCTTTTCACTAAGATTAAGTCTGTGCGACCATCTGCAAACTGCTGGGGTTATTTCCAAATAACGGAAGTAACAAGGCATGAAGACAATATCCTTCCGATATTTCACGATGAAACTCCGTAATCGTGAAACATTTTATCCACAAAAACATAATACTCTACATAAATCCACGTCAGAGTAAGTTACCAGCAGATGCGCAATTTCCTTGTTGTACTACTCAGCAACAAGTACCATTATCAGTATGAAATTGCTACCTTTGGAACTCAATTATCTTTTGGGTAAGCTTCGTTCTTCTTTCGTAATGCTGCCATATATAGGAAAACAAGGGAAATTTAATTTAAGAAGACCTTTGTATCTGAAAGGGAACTATTTTTAAGTGCATAAAAATATCTTTTTAAATTTTTTTTAAACTACTGTAAAAGTAGTCTTTTGAAACAAATATAAAACCTTAAAATGAGCACAAAATTGGTACTAAAAATATTTATGAAATTGCTTTAAAAGCTATAATTGTAATCTAGACCCCCCCCCAAATAGTGGAAGATTAAAATCCGCGGAATACTCATTTCCAAAGCTTATGTACGTCAGTGCTTATGACGTAGCAGAAGTAAGAAGTTCTAATGGACGTTTCCCGTATTTGAATGCTACTGTGGCGGTATTAAAGTAAGCCACTAACAGCCTCCGGACAGGAGTGATCATTTTTGTCTCGTGGTATGTTATGCGCTTACGAATCGGAAGGTACCGAGTTCAAACCTCCGATACTACTCGCTTTATTTAGTGATCTTGGCACATTTTGAAAAAGCTTAAGCATCCTAAAGGGAAGAGTTCCCGATTTATTTGGCTTTGATTTTTGGCAAAGTTATCCAAATCTGTTCTTATTTCGATGCAACATTTAAAAAAAATCGAAAATAAAATACGATACTTAAGATTTTTTAAAATCCTTATTTGCTTTATGAATACTACCAGTTTCTAATTTCTATTCAATTTCAAGATCCACAAACCACAGCTTATGTACTTTTTTTTTAACCATAGCAGGATGACAAAATTGACATTGAACTGGCACTACGCTCTCCTCAGCCATGGTTAATGTGGAGACTGAGCCTTGTCTCATGCCTTATCACTTCTGCTCAATGGATTCTAAAGGCTCATTCACACCAAGGCTGTAAATAGCAAGTGTTAAAGATCTAACCAATCAAAATCATTAATTCCCCTCTGTAAGTGCCTCTGATTGGTTACATCTTCAGCGATCACTACTTACTGCTTTAGTGCGAATGAGCCTTAAGAGGAGTCAATACTTCCTGAACACGCAGCCGGACTAAGACCTCGCCAACGAGGAGTTTGCAATCATGACCACTAAACTACCACAATCGCAATCTCGTATCCTCTTACTGTGAGTGTCCTTAGTAGGCATGCGCAGTTGTCCTGTGCTATACTAATCCGATCCAATGGTTTTGATCCTTTTTTTTTAAGTGCACGTCAAAGTTATTAATGTTTACGATTTATTCTAGCATTAAAAATAAATTGAGTGATTGGTCATGGAGATTTATTATTTTCAACGCTATTTGGAAAAATCTCATATTTTAGCATCATCTTTTTTGAAGAAACAAAATGGGAAATAAAGCTTTTATTGTGACAGGTTTATGTTACAGGAATTTTTCAAACCTTGAAAATTTTTCAAAATTTTCTCGTTATTAAAGGATTGGATACTCGTATTTTTTTGAACTATCTACTTTTAAACAATGACAGTATCAAGAGCTACAACTTTGCTATTTTCTTTTAGATCTAAAGTAAGTGTCAATGAAGCATATTTAATATACTTTTTAAGAAATAGCTTTCATCAAGTGCTATATGTTTCTTCTAAAGATTTACCGTTTTAAGAAATATATGAACAGAAATATATATTCTTTATATGATGCACCAACATTTTGATGTACTTTTATTTGAGATATATCCAAATTATTTGTGTACCTTTTGATATACTGGAATTGTTAAAAGATTTTTCAATATTTTAAGCTACATGGTTTATATATATTGTCATGTTTTTTAGAATTTAATTATGGCATGATATACACATCTACACATATGTATACAAAAGAACTTAAAAAAACTAATTATGATAGATTCCACTCAAATATCAGATTCTTTTGCAAATATATGTTTTGAATAATTCAAAAAAATTTGTTTCTACATTTTTTTGTATAAGATGTTTCTAAATGCTTGCAATAAATTTTTTGTTAAATTTTCTCAAAAGTATGTTTTAATATGCTTGGGCTATTAAAATGGCTTACAAAATTACAAAATTCCTAATATTATGACAAAAAATATGCAAATTTTAAACTATTTTTTTGAGTGATATTGATATCTTACGGTGTAAACTTTAAATCATTTTACTTTATTGAGATAAAGAACTCATCAACCATTTGTCAAACTAGAAAAATGATGCATTATTCCACTATTAAGAGATAATACTTAGATTCATTGGTTCATACTTGTCATACTGTTTAACAATTTAAACAATGTCACTAATTAAGACATTGCCAAATGCTGCCATCTTTATAACTATTATGTATGAAGGGTTTTCTGCTATTTGTAACAAATTATAGCATTTGACAACCTTTGCTTTCATGAAATTAGTTGTCAGTATGGTACCTAAATGCCAATTCATGCATGATGAAATTATGTGGCATTGGATTCACAATGAAAAGGACTTTTTTATTGCTTTCTTGAGTGGAATTAAGGTCTTTTTGGTTATAGAAATGATTGTTGCTAGTTGGGTGTGTATTACATCAACTTCCATGTACAGAAAGTTCAGATAGTTGTACACATGTACTATTTAGTGTTGTACCATTGTTTTTAAATCCTGATTATAATTAAAGATCAAATTGATATTTAAAAAAAATGTGTACCATTGAATTGTGCATCATTGAATTTTTTGCTCTTATTAGAGCAACTATGTATATATAGTTGTAATAATTTCTAAAATTTTGTATGATATTTAGTTGATTTCAAGATATTGACTAGTATGAGATTTTATGCTAGCAAAATTGTGTGTGGAAAGAAAATTGATGGATAGTCATTGACTTATGACAGTCATGCCTAGGTTTGGCATAGAATAAAAAGAACTTTAAATTATATGGCTGAAATAAGACAGTTTGTTTCATTTAATTTTAATGTTTAAGATATTTTCTAAAATTACTAGAAACTCATCTTATTAGATCAATTTAAAACATCTTAATTTTATTCACAAATTGACATTATTTTTGTTTGTTATGAAATTTTAAAAATCATTTAGAAACTAAACTCAGTGGTGCAACAGCCCATGAGGGCCAAGGCCTACTGTGCCCATCTCAGTTTTCGTGACCTTGGGCGCTGAGGTGCATGCACATATGTTCAGGTGAGGTGGTCATTCTCACATGAAAACCCCAGCGTTTAGTTTCCAAGCAAGCTTGATTTATTTTTTTAAACATGGCAATTCTTTAATTTAGATATTTCATTACTTTAAACAAAAAAGGGCAAATTATGGAACAAATGGTACCTGCCAACAATTAAAGAATGGAGATTAAGATCTCAACAGAGATTATGTGCTTCGTACAACCGTCAACACTGCTGAGTCAATCTTGCCCCACCCTGGGTTTGAGCTCCGGGCCTGTGGAGTGGAGGCGTGATTTGCTACCACTGGGCTTTAAAATCATTTAGGCTCAACTACTATGTTTTGAAAGAGAAATAATAAAAAACTATTTCTTTAAGTATGTATTGTATTCAAAATTTGAAATTCTCTAGCATCAAGTTGACTCTTATCAGTCATATTGGGTACTAAAAAAAGAGTATTATATCAAATTTTGTTTACTGTTCTGTTTTTATATAGTATCACAGATAAAACCTTTGTATTGTTTAATTTATTTTTAATAAAAGAAAAAAAAATGTTTCGATTATATTCAAAGTTAGTTAAAAAAAATTTCTACTATTTTCAGATTTTTATCAAAATATTTACAGACATTCTTTTATTAGAAATAAAAGACCTAAGTAATTTTCTTTATGGTGTAAAGATGGTTACTGTCCTAACTATGTTTTTGCTAGAGTATTTTTTAGAACAAAACATGTATTTATTGTTAGAAAAAAGTTATTATTCTATTTAATGTTTCTATGAGAATGAGTCTAGAAAAACTTCCTTTAAAAAGTTTGGCCTTTGTTGAAATTTTTGAAGTCAAATTAATTTTGCAGTTCTTTTTTACTTGCATCTTCTCTTAAGTATTTTATATTCCTAAAATCTGTGGTGTGATTCAAATAATTTAACAACTGATTTGCTTAACTTTAAATTCTTATTGAGTTTTAGCAATGCAGCTGTATTCACTCAAACTTAGATGGAATGGGAGAAAAACTGATCATAATTGTAATTTTAATAGTCAATTTGTTGAATTTGATTATATGTTTATTTGTTATCACTATTGTTTAAGGAAGCTGTGAATTTTTTGCAGCTTGTGAGCCATTGCTTAAGAGAAATATCTATTAACCATTGGTGTAGCCAGTCATGAGTGGGCCCTGTATTAAAATTTGTGCACTCTTATTGGTAGTCCCTTAATATTAAGAATTTTTTCCTCAGATATGGTGGGGCCCCATATCGTTGACATGGCAGAAGCTATGCCCCTGCTATCAACTAACTTTCTGTTACTGGCAATATAAACACAATGTTAATTTTAAGATTGCAGCAAATATAATGAATGCTGCAGTTATTTAAAATGTGTTTCATGTATGATTTTTTTCTTTAATTTTTAAAATACATCTTTTTAAACTTGTTAAGTTGTTGCTTCATCCTAGCTGATGATTATTAATTACTTGCACTTATTAATAAAATTGTTTTACCAAAGTAGAACAACAATTTTTAGGTCTGTAAATTTTTTTTCATCTAAAGTTTTATTTAATATTTATTTTTTTAAGAAAATTATATTTAGATGAAAGTATTATATTAAAGTGAAATGAAACATGGGATCTGTGATTTTTAAAAAGTTATAAAGTAACCATAGTTAATTTTTTAGACAAATGATTGGGTGAAATACATTTTATTGATAATGATAAAATGTAAAACTGATGAAATATAATTTAGTATTATTTCTTAAGTAGATATTAGTTACTGTTATATTGTGGAGGTAACTCTTTGTGGAAACTATTGTAGATTGAAGAAGCAGTTAGTCTTGTTCCGAGAATGCATCCTGAAGCCAAGTTGAAAGCTGTTCAGTTTTGGAATATAGTTTCAGAAAAACTTCAAGACATAGTGAACAATAGTGCAGCTGATATTAGTGCAGTTGCTTTAAAAATGGATGAAGCTGATGGATGTGCAGATAAGGTATGAGTCTAAAATAAATTTGTTCAATTATTTTAAGAAACTTTAAATAATTATATTTTAATGCAACTGTGTGTATGTGTTACAAAAATGATTTGTATGCTTTCATTATCTGTAAAACTGCCATAAAACATTTGTGGCAATCCGTTGTATCAAAAATCTAAAATACTTTTAATTGAATAATTTAATGAATTGGAAGCTTTTGTTTTTATTACATACAGTTTTATATTTTGTGCACTTTTTTTTATAAATCTTACTTCATATATATACATGCATTCAGCGATGTTAATTGTGTTATAGATTTTAAAATGTAACAAAAGTGTTGAAGTAATTTTTTAAAGTTTTTTATTATTTACATTTGTAAAATACAAGAAAAATTGTTTTATTGACTTCTTAAAGCATTAATAATCATAGAATGTAATTTTGGTGATTAAAAAAAAACAATTTATTGGATATCATAAGAAAAACTGCAAAAAATGAGAAGTTTTCTTGTGTTTAATAATTATTTAAAATTATTTGCATGATTATGATATCTTAGTCATAACCTTACTTATTTCAAACAAAATTTCCCAATTTCCTAAATATTTTTGCAAGAACTTTTGGTTTTTATGTATTATTTTGTTGGGGGGGGGGGACCAATTTCACTAAATCAAAAGATATTGCCTGATGCTGTCATCTTTATTCATATTATTGTTGTGCTTGAACATGTGTACAGGAATGTTGTTTCTCTATGGGCTGTATAATGTGGTAAGTTTTGATTTATCAAAATGGATGGAGAGTATAATACATTAGTACCAAAATTTCTACATGAATTAGAATTAGAGATAGATTGCTGAAACTAATATTTACTAGAGATTACCAATAAATATTTAAAAATATTTCAGTTGTTAATTATAACAAAATATTGTAACCTTTTTTTTTATTATTCTAATTAGGTTGTGCTTCCCTATTAATTCTGTTTAAAAGTTTTTTCTGTGTTTCTCTTTAGCTAAATATGGAATTGACTAATTCATCGAACTTCGTTATTCCTCAAAATAATGAACCAACTCCAGATTTTATGAATATACCTCCTAGTTATAATGCTTTGTATAGTGGTAAGTAATATTTTCATAATTTTTGTCATGCCATCAAATGTATTTTAATTTATTAAATAAGCTTCATATCACTTCATATATTGATAAAACTTTTTCAATTTTAGAATCTAGTACTCAATTTCGTAATGCTGATGTAACTAATACTGATTTTAAACAACTACTTCCAAGTGAATCAGCACCTTCAAGTACTGAAGAACACCTTGATAACAATGAAATCAATGATATACCTCAACATCATCAAACAAATATTATAAATAATGTTCCAAATAATGAAAATCAACAAACTGTGGATAATTTTCTTGAGATTGCAAGCATACATTCTGTTTCAGAAATCTCAGCTGTTAAAACAAGAATTTGTAACTCTGAAACAAAAATTATGCAAAGTGAAAGAAATATAAATTGTGGACAATATGTTAGCAGTGAAGAACAAAGTTTCAATGGAACAGATTGCAGCAATGAAAAATCATGTGATAGTTCACCTTCAAAGAGGACTAGTGCGAGATTAAAAGAACTGAAGAAGAAAATAGATTTTAAAAGTTTTATAGATTGTTCTGATGACAGTTATGAAGGAAATACATCAGATATTGATCCTAATTTCTGTTTGGAGGATTCAAATGAACACAATGCAGAACGTATAGTTCGTTGTGTTTCTAATATAAGGGTAAAATACAGAATATTTTATTTTTAATTAAGTTTTAAATATTTTGGTGAAAAAATGCTTTTACATTTAATTTCCATAGATTTTTCCATACTGTGGTAAAAATTAATAGCTCATAATATATTTAGTTCCAAACACCATATGTTTCTGACATACAATTTTTTTAACAATTAATGTTCAACAATGTAAATTTTACCACACATATTTATTAATTCTAAAATAATCGGAAGTGCAAAAATTATTATTTAAAAAATATCTAAATTATAAGTTTGCAGATTGTACTTCTAAAAATGAAAACAAAAGATAATTTTTAGCAGCTTAATGTGTTTTAAATGCATGTTTGGGGACCATGTGCAACCTATTTAAGATTTGTCTTAGATCCAAAGCTAAATCAGAAAAAAAAAACAGGTCTCTGGAGTCGTTGAAAGAGTGTCTGATTGTTTGAGTCTCTTAAAGAGATAGCTGAAGTAAAGTGGGGATCAATTCAAGATGCACTTACTGCCACGTACACTTCCTATATTTGCCCAGTCTTTGATCATGGCATAGAATTACTCATAATAGCTTCGGATTCCATTCTGTCAAGGTTGTATGTTACTCAAAACCATGCATTATGGCTGGTGTTATCTTTTTTAGCTCTGTGGCAGCCATGGATCTGCAGATTGGCTTATTGAATTTGGCTGATCACTCCCTGATGACTGTTTTGAATATGCATGAAAGTCTTCTTTGTAAAGATATGTTCCAGCTTAGTCTATATTAAATACATAAAACACTTTTTTATGGTGTTTGAACAATTTTGAAGCAATATAGGGCTTACCCTGAATCATCAAACTATTTTTTAACATTATACTTTTTGAGATTTTTTTGCAGTTTGCAACAACAGCCTTTGACTGGGTGGTTCCCACTTTAGAGGATTCTTCACTCTTTGTAGAGCTTAAAATGATAGCATTGACTACTGTTTATGAATATTATCCTATTGAACACTAGGCCCATATTTGTGTTGATGGTTCTGCAATGGATGAGGGTCTGGTAATGCTGTCCTCAAGCACTTTTCAACTGAAGAGGTTGGTTTGGCCTTTTTGTGATAATATTGATGCTGAATTGCATGTAATTTTGATGGCCCTGAGAATTATTAAAAATATAGCCAGCCAGAAAGTTGTTGTATTTGTAGATTCTTGAATTGCCATTCATACAACACAGGTTATTATATTGATTTGCCATCTTCTGAATTTGAGTACAAACTATTGATTAACTCCTTTTTTTTAGTCAGGAAGAGAAATCATCTTGCAATGGATTCTCAAGCATTGTGATGTTCCTGGCAATGAGCTGGCAGATGCACTTGCTAAAGAGGGTTGTAATTTTGTGATCAACCTGACATACATATTCATTCCTCATGTTAAGTAGATTAGAGATCATGTCCATAAAGTCAGACCCTGTCATTATAAAAATATTGCCTTTGGGAAGTATTTTTTTTTCTCAAACAGACCAATAAGATTTCTCTCTACATATTGAATTGGCTTGTTTCAGATTTAAAACTGAACATAATTATTTACAGGCTCACCTCTATTTAGATTTGGATTTGTTGCCTCTCCTGATTGTGTAATGTAATTATGCTACATTGACTGGAGGGCATCTTTTTTCTTGCCCTGCTTTGAAGGACATTTCTTCTAACTTTTTTTTTGTGACTCTGCCTACTATTGGGGCAATTTCTTTTAGTTCTTGAACTGCTGGGAGCCATATGCTTGAAGGGGGGAAATGTGTGGGTGTAATTTAAAAACAGTTTACTTTAACCACCAATCCGTCATACACTTCTATGTGTTGGTTCCTATAGTAATATTAAATAATTTTAAAAAATTCTACTAAGCCTCTTAAAAGCCTATCTATATTTATATTTTATATATTTCTAAAAACTTTAATGAGAGAAAGTTTATTTGAGAATATGTAATTAAATTACCAAATGTGATTACCAAAAACAATATAAATAGATTAATAATTACTTACTCTGTTTATATATATCCAATTGCTTGTTTGTTCTTTTTCAGAATAATTTTTAGCAACTACTCAGAAACTGTAATAACTGCTGTTAGTGTGCATAACTCAGTTAATACTTTTTAAATTCACTTTCGACCAAGGAATTTTTGAAGATTGAAAATATCATTTTATTCAATTTATGCAAGTGAATTCTGTCTGAACATAATTAGTACTCTGAGCATAGTACTTTTCAAAGACAAATGTTTTTATTTTTACACGCTTTTCTTCTTTCATTAACAAATTGATGTTCAAATATGATAAAAATTGACACTGCATTTTGTGTTTTTAAGTATCTAATATTAGGTGGCTATCTGAGTGAATATATTTTAAAAAAAGTTATATTAATAAAATAATTTATTACAAAAATCTTATTTATATTTTAGTTATTGTGCAGCTTAGAATTATACCATGTGTTTTTATTAATAATTTTTAAAGATATAAACTTGATTCTATCCATCCTTTTTGTATAGTTTATTCAAAATCAATTATAAATTGCATTTTCATTTTATGTTATATTGATTTTTAGTATGAGAAAATACTTCTAACCTACCTTTTTTCTTGCAATTCTATATTTGCCTACAGTAATAAGATTATTAAAGCATTAAATTTGAAAATCTTATAATTTATTTCATTGAATCACGTACAATTGTTCATATTTTTTAAATTTCTATTCATCTGTGCATAAAATAAATAATTTGTGGGATATCTTAGATTGTAAAATGTGAATAAGTACATTTTTTTTCCCAACTAGTTATCAATTTAAGTAAGTTAAGAAATTAAAGTTTAATAAATATTTTTTAAATAATTCTTTACAATATCTATGCTGTATATCTAAATAAATAAATAGAAAACCTAATATTTTATTAAACCTAATATTTATTCAATCTAAACATAATAAAAATGTATTTTAGAAACTTTTGGAGCCAAATGAAGACTCGAGACAAGAGAATAATGAAAATAAGATGCAAGAAGACAGTGAAGAAATGTCCAATTCTGATAGTAAATCTTCTTTTGCATGTAAAATTTGTAATAAATTATTTTCAGATTCTGAATCTCTAGCTAGTAAGTATGTAACAATTTTCTCTGTTTTATCAATTAATTAATCATATATTTAAATATCGAGTTATTTATTATTATCTAGATCACAATTCATTGCATGATAAGCCTTACACTTGTACAGATTGTCAAGCATCATTTGCATCCAAAGGAAATTTATCTGGTATGTGGAATTTTTTTTTATATTGAAATTTTTATATTATTTAAAGTGTGTGTAAAATAAATTACATATGATTAAAAAAAATCAATATTTTAAATCTTTTGAGTATCTAATGGGCATTGACTAGGCAAGAAGTAACCTATAATAATAACAAATTAGTTTCATTATTTGATTTCTTAATAAAGAATAGGGTGTATTATAATTCACAGTAGTTTTAATAATGATTTAGTAAGAAATACATAAATGCACGTTTATTTATAAACAGCATGATTTTATCCATTAAAAAGAGGAACTTAAAGAACTTATAAGAAACTTTTCTGCTTGTTAAATGCACATAAAAAATAATTACACTTTCTTTGTAAAATGAATTCGTAATTCTTTATAATCCTACATACATAAGACAAACAATGCTTGCAATGAAATGCAGGTTTTTGCATTCCATAATGATGCAAAATAATAGAATGCATGTTGCAAGATTTCATTGTGCTGCAAGCTAAAAAATTTCCAATATTTCAAAATATTTATAATTGGTGAAAGAGAAGTGCAAGAAACAAATAAAATCAGCTGATCAGATATTTAAATGATTAAAAACAAACAATAGAAGTAATATATTGGATGTGGTGGACCTAGAGTCTGGCTTTTGTTCATGTCTTACTTTTACCCATTGAGCTTCTTCTGGCTGAAATATTTTCATTCAATATACCTGTACATAATCCCAGTGCAAGTATAATTTATTGCAAAATAACTAAATAAATTTTAAAAAAATCAGCATGAAGTTTATAAGATGTTATCTTTATATGTACAAATGTGAACTTTATATAGAAACTTGGGTGTCACTGTGACCACTGTAAATGAGTGGTCATGTGTTCTTGGCTTATTTTCATTGAATCATAAGTTTAAATCCCAATTCCACCTGTTAAGATAGTGAGCCTAATGCATGTTAAATCTATCAAAACACAAAATTTTTACATGGACTTGGTGTGAAAATTTGGAGAATGGGGTTACAATCAGATGTTGCTTGAATTGATTATGGTACAGATTTGCAAGGATCATCACTTATAACCTTTGTGTTGCTTCTACGTGCTACGTGAATAAAATACAAATGATTCAGGTGATATTTTGAGCAGCAGTTTTGATGCCTTCATTATAATGAAATTAAATGGTTTTTAAATTGATTAAATTAATCCTTGTTTATATTATGAATGAAATGCAAGTTTGGTTAACATAATGGATGTCTAGTGTTATTCAGGGGTGTTTGTGCTCCGGGGATTTTGAACTTCAATACCCGGAAATTCCGGGGATCGTCGTTCAAAAAGAAGTAAGAATAATAATGAATTATTTATTTTGATATGGGTAATTTTGTTTGCTTTGAAAGCAGAAAACGCAAGGTCAGTGTGTGTGGTGAAAACTTTTATAATTAGGTCATTCAATACTTCATAATTGTAATTTTTCATCCCCCCCCCTTCTCGAAACTCCAAAATGTCGGTAGTAAGTCCGTAAAAGTTTCAGGGGATTTTTTGGGGTCCCACAAACACCCCTGGTTATTAAATATATAAATAAAAACTAATTATCTTCTAATTTCTCTCATTAAATTGTGTTCTTTTCTATCTTATTAAATCATACTAAATTTTTAAATTTAGAACTCTATTTTTTTCAAATTTTGTTTTAATACTTAGGATAAAAAAAAGAATTTAATATTCATTAAGGAGCATGTATTAAATTAAAAAAAAATTGTTGCATTAAAACACCATCTCAAATCATTAGAAATAATGAAAACTACAGCTATCATCTTGATGACACAAGGAACATTTATTTATAAAAGAGCAAAATATACTACTCATAGTATGACATATTAACAGGAATTTGTAGTAGTAACAGCTTCTATAATCAATGCAACCCATATTAACAATTCCATTAACGGAACCATCAAGCCACGTAACTGCTTAGAGTTGTAACTAAATTCCTAAAGTTTAAAATGAGTTTTAAATCCTTGAATTCTGTTGTATCACAATGTTCTTAAATTCAAAATCAGTCAAATGGGAAAGTCATGAATTCATTATTTTATCACAATTTTATTGAATTCACATAACACATGTAGACAGCAAAAAACATTATAATTATAGGTTTTATCATCACAATATTAACTATCCTTTTGCATAGTATTTGTCTGTTCACATTTGAGTTTTAAAACAATTGAAAACATCTCTTTTTTTAAAAGTATCAGGTATACAGTGCCATCTTGAGTCATTTTTTAGTCTCAACAACTGCCATCAAGACAACACAAGGAAAATTTATCAATAAAAGAGTCAAACCTACTGTTTATAATAGAATTTATACTAGCAGCAGTTTTCAGCAACAACAACTACTATTATCAGTACAACTTGTATTAATAATAAGGTTCACGGAAACTATCAAGCCATTTAAAATGTAATTGTTTGGATCTCAAATTAAACTCTTTGAGTAAAAACCAGATTTTCTTACTGTAGTTTCCCTAATACACTTCTCAATCACTGGACTCAAAAATTTCTAAATTATAGAGCCATCAAGAGAGATAAAGAAAATTGTTTCAAACTTTCTTGAAATTAAATGTAGCCTAGTAGTTAAATGATTGGTGATATACTGTCAAAATTAATGACAGAAATTAGTTACCAAATGCATTGATAATCAAGCAATATTATTTGAGTATGAGTGGTTTTCCAAAGAAAATCTGTCTGTGACATTAAATTTTCTGTAGAACCCATCTTCATTGTAGGTTTTCCTATACTTGATGCTATGCATTTGAAATATATTTTCACTAATTTGTAATAGTATGCATACATTTTTTCAAAGAAAAAAAATAATGCCCCTTTTGCATTCAAATTCCTTTATAGAAAGTATGCAAATGATTAAATTCTCAAGACCAATGAATGTTAACATAGGCCATCTTTAATAAACCACCACTGAATCTAGCTGCTTACCATGTCTTAAATCTGTTCATTTGACAAAATGTTTGGTAACTTTGCTGGTCAAAGAGCATAGGGGTCATCATAGAGGCAGTCCAGAATTATACTAGCTAATGTGGGGGGCCTGACATTATATTTTTAGAAAATAGCCCCAGAATTATATGCTCTGAAGAGCATCATAACTGGCCACTGTATGCCATCAGCATATCATTGAGCTGTTATAATTTTTCTCAAATTCTGTAGAGATGACCTGTTAAAAGAAAGTACTCCACACTGTCACACAAGGAACAGTGGCTGTATGATTATTTAAAAGACTTTTAGTCCTGGCCCCTCTATTCCCAGATGCAATGGTTATTTACTCAAAGACTAAATTGTGTTTCATTGTTGAATACAGTGCAAAGTGTGTCTACCGGCTGCTATTTTGACTAGTTATAGCACTGATCTAGATGACTGCTGATGTTGTGGCAGACATCTTAAAAGCTTCTTGTAAAGGTCACTCTGCCACAGCCAAGTAAGTGCCTTGTGGTGGAAGATCCAGGTACTATGAAAGAGGCAGTAGTATGTTGCATTGTGGACAATGATGCCATTTTGATAGTTTAGGCTGGTCACACAATCATCCAATAATGCAAAGCATTATTGGATGATCTTGACCTTTCAAAACCTTCACTCTGCTGATGAATACCTTTGCATAACATTTCCATAAGATGCAGATGGAAGTCTATTGCTTGGCATAATTAGTTGATTTCACACATCCAGATTATGTTCGAAATCATCCAGTTGCCTATGATGACTTTGCCACCAAAGCTTATAGTAGATCATGTCTCCAGAGAATGTAGTGATGATTATAAGTGTATATTACCTAATCTGAAAAGATTTTCAATGGATTCTTCAGGATATTACTGAACGTTTTAACAAACAGCTGTCACTAAATCACCTTTAAAAATATTAGCCAAAGATTTTTTCCTGTGCATGGTTTTAATTTTGAAGAAATTTTTTAACTCTATAGATATTTATATGATTAGTTTGTAAGCTTATGTATGCTAAATGTCATTTAAATCGCATAGTAAAATTTGAAGAAAATAATATTCTCTAAACTAATACTATGAAAAAATTTCATTGCATTCCATGAAAATCTTTATAAACAAATTAGAAGCTTGCCTGAGGTTGATCCTATCAGTAATTACTTGGGCCAATCTTTATATATATATTTTAAAATTATGATATTGATAGTTTATTATTTTCTTTATCATTACATAAATGAATTAGTTGTTTTTGGTAAAAATGATGACTTTAATCCAAATATTACATTTTACCTTGATTATCTAAACTTATAACAAACTAATTATCTCAAATAAAATTGAGTTTTTAGATTTAGATTTACAGAAGGTTGATAATAAATTATTTAGAAATATTTACAATAAACAAAACATTTAAATTCCATTTCATTAAAATACCTTTTTGAAATATTAATCTAAATCTAAAATTTGTAGAAATATATTAACATTTTTATTTTACAGCAATATTTTAGCTGTATGTAAAATAGACAAATTCGATGACATTAATTCTTCTGTTATTATTTGAAGAATGATCATTTCATAAATTTCTTAAAAACACATATGTATCAGAAAATTTATTAATCATCTCTGCAAATTATTTATTATTCAAATCCATCACTAACAATTGGATTACAAAGTCAACATGCCAATGGTCTAGGGGGCCTAAAGCCTGACTGACACCAAGTATATATGGTTTTGCAATCTTTTGTAAGATCCAACTTGGGGCCCAAAACCTGACTTTGCAGGGGGCCTTAATGTTCTCTGTTACACCACTGAATGCCATTACTTGTTAAAAGTATTTCTAAGCATTTCACCAATTTCTTTAAGATATATATAATTCTTTGAACTTCTTTAGCCACAAGTTAAAATACGGATGTAATGTTTTTTTCAAATCACTCTAATATTAGTATAGTTCAAACATTAGTTTTTAAGCCAAGTTCTTATATTTTTCAGGTATAATAAAATTTTAAATGTAACAATGTTGTCCTTTTTTTTCTTCATTTTAGTTCATATAAGAAAACACACCGGAGAAAAGCCATATTCTTGTGATGAATGTAGTGCTAGATTTTCAACTCAGGGAAATTTAAAAAGACATTTAAAAACGCATACCGGTGAAAAACCGTGGAAATGTGAGCAATGTTTCAGTTGTTTTACTGAAAAAAAAAGTCTAATAGTACATATGAGACGACATACTGGAGAAAGACCATATCAGTAAGATTTTATTTTTTTATATTTCTGTTACATAAAATTTTGAAAATGTATGAAATGAATATTTAACAATTTGGGTAAATTATATGATTTTCTTATTGATACTTGTTTTTAATAAGAAAAATGAAAATATCTGTGCATAGTAGTGTAATGGTTATAAAATATCTTTTATTTAAAATAATAATAAACCTGTTATTTTATTTTATTAAATAATGATAAAATTTTAACTCAGTTTTAACACACTAATAATTATTAACTTAACTTCAACTAACATTTTTGACTATTTATTACTATAAATATTATTAAACAAAATTATGAAAAATAATTAAAATTTGTAATTATTATTTCTCTGGTAATTTGTTCATACATATATATATAGATATGTATATATATATTAAGGGGTAGCCCTTATTTTTTTTAAAAAAATTTATGTACTGTAATTATATATCTTCCTGTTCTATATTTTTCCTTTTATTCTAAAAACAATTAAAAACCTACTAAAAACAAAGGCTGTAGAAATTTTTTTTAAATATATAAAAATTGAAGACTGAAAGAAGAAATTACGAACAAGAAAAAATGAGACAAATGATTGTGGAATGATCCTCAACTTTTCTTCCTTAAACAATATGTCAATCAATGCAACATATTATTTCCAAAAATTTGAGAAAATGATACTTGTGTATCTAAAAACAAATTTTTCAGAACGAATAGCATGCAATGTAACCTTAAAATCTTCCTAATTGGTTGCACAGCAAAATCTTAACTAAGAAATTAAAAAAAAAATTTAAACTCTTAGAAAATAAAAATGGCCAAAAAAGAGGTGAAATAGGTAAACCTTTTGGTCCAAAATAATTAAATATAGAGCCCTGAAACTCTATTAATAATTTCTGAGATATCCATTATTCTATGGAAAGAACATGCAAAGGTAGAATATGAATACCAGAACAAAAGCATCCAATAAGATAATAGTTAATTTTTTAAAAATCAAATGAATCATTTGAAAATTTAGCTGTCATGGTTAAATTAAACCAGTGAAAAATAACAGTTGTATAATATCACTACAGCAACCTCAGTACCAAATGATAAATTCAAGGTAACCATATGCAATTTCACAAACTTGGAGAAAATGTACAGCAACACAATTTGGCAAAGTACACATTTTCTGATGACAAAGTAGTACCAGAAGTAGAATTGTTAGTACAATCATAATTTAATCATTTGAGTATAATGAATAAAATTATTGTTTGTTAGAACTGTATATGATTAATTCAATTGGCCGATTTATTGCTTAAAAGTTTAGTTCATCAAATCTTAGAATTTATATTTATTGCTTAAAAATTAACTGAATTTGAATTCTATTATTATTTCAGGTGTAAAATATGTGGAAAAGGATTTGCTCAGACTGGAATTCTTCAGACGCACATGGCAATGCACTTAGATATCAAAGTTCATCTTTGTGAGTTATGTGGAAAATCTTTTCGACAAAAATCTCAGTTACGTATCCACAAGTTGCGTCACGACAACATACGAAAATATGGATGCAGTTCTTGTACTGCTTTTTTTCTCACAAAAGGTTCTTTTAAAGCTTTTTTTTTAAAAAAAATTTTGAATTAAATTGAGGGAAAAAAATCAAACAAAAAGCATATAGGCTTTTAATAATAAGGCTACCATATATGCTTAAGTCATCATACTTGAATTCATTTTATTTTAATTTAGCATTAAATAAGAAATTAATATTTATAATTTCATTTTGAAAGCAATAACAGGGTATTTTTTAACTAATCATTAAGTATTATAAAAGTTTGACTTCTTAGCTTTTCTACAACAAATCTATAATTGTAGTTATATTATTATTTATCCCAAGGTTACATATACTGAGATGAACACAATAAGTCTTGGCCCTCCTGGGCTTTTGTGCCTCTGAGTTAAGTTATTATTTATTATCTGTATTTCAATCCATGCATCAAACTTAAAATACATTTATAAACACTCTTAAAAATATTTTTAATATTTTACTAAAAGATAAATTCTGCATAACATACATATATTATAAATGATGAATTAAACTGATGATTATGATGAATTTACGTTTAGTGAAAATACTTTCAGAAACACAACTCAACAAACAAGAGTAACAAGTATTTTGGAATGTATACAAAAAATATATAACTTCAGAATTTATTTCCATCTATAACTGAAATAAATAGGAAAATGAGATTTCACCCAACTCATGTAGATTGGTGTGTTAAAGGTTTTGGAAGGTATCTTCTAAGAACTGAATTATTTTCATTGCTCTAATGTCAAAAATTTATTTTTCTACATTGCAATTCTGCATAAAAAATTCTATAAATAAAAATGTTCTCTATTCTTTGATGAAGAGATCTGCTTTATTGAATATTTGATCTAGAAATATATTAGTTATTGTTATTCTAATTTGAATTGGTCACCTACCAGCTCTCACTCTTGTTGTCACTCGTCGACCTTATCAGAAGTTGCACCCTTGGGATAGCAAAAAATGTGCCAGAGACCCAAAAATATGCAATCACAGACCCCCAGCATTAGTAGTACTAGGTTGGATTTCATCTGCATATCCTTTTCCCTAATGGAATGCTCCTGCTATAGGAGTTTGAAAGTCCACCTGTTTTTCTCTAAACAATTTCACATACTCTTGAATTCTCTCTTCCAAGTTCTTAGCAACTTTCCCTCATGGCACTTGTTTGTTATTAGTTTTATGATTGTCCCATAATGCAAAATTTTGTAGAGTAACAAACTGATATTTAACCATAGTAGAATAAATGTGTAAAGAAAAAGGCATGCTGACATTTTATGCCTTAAAAAGGAAATTGTTATTTTAAAACAATTAAGTTTTACTATTTTCACCTCCTTGGATCCCTATTTAAAAGCATGAAATGGGTTGAAAAATTCAATTTTATTTTAATTTATAAGAAGCATTTTTGAAGAATATGTTATTACATTAAAAAAATTAATATTTACTGATAATTATGAGAAAAACATTGAAAATCCAGATTCATATCATTATGGTCTTGGTTACTTTATTCAAAAAATAAAAATGTGGTTCTGTAAGGCATCTTATATGATAAAATATAATAAACTGAAATCACAGTGGTGTAATGCACACCCCTGCACCGTGAAAGGGGGGCAAAGGTTACGGTTTGGCTTGGGGCCGAAAACCTAACTTTGCAAGAGGGACCTCATATTCTCCGCTATGGCACAGCTACTTTAGTGTGAAATATTGCAGTTTTTAGCATAATATAAAGATATTTAAACTGGAGCATTTTTTAAGGAACAGAAATTATTAAATAACACTTTTTAAAAATTATTTTTTAATTTTGGGAAAATTTTCAAAATTGGCAGTTTATTTTTTTACATCTATAATAGCTTGCCAAACTATATTAGAAATTAAAATATGTCAAAACTAGGACTTCTTTCCTGGAAACTCTTAAGATTTTGATACATTTATATTCCCAGAAATTATACGATATGCAAAAAGAAAATTAGAAACTTTACAAGTGATGTCATGTAGCTTATCTATAAACAATATGACTTGATTAAACCTCATTTTACAAATTAAAATGCAGGAATATGCTGTAGCTTGATGCTTCATCAGTGTACATTTCTTGAAAACAGATATTTGAACAAAACATTCCTTTCAATGAATGTAAATTCTTTAATTTAGGAAATTTAAAAATTAGTGGATCTTCTTTGGTAAAAAATTTTGTTAAGACAGTGAAAGTTAAATTTAGGGAATCACAACTGAGAGAGAGAGAAAAGCATATTGTTCAGTGTATTATTGATAGTGTTAGTATGGTGGTTAAGTTTGGAAATGCAATGAGTTGTAAATACAACCTATGCTCTGAACACTCCATATATCTGGTCGCACGAGTGTATGTTTTTTTTTTGAAAGCACAGTTGGGATGGTAAATATATCATGAAGATATTGCTGAAAGCGAGGAGCTAATTGAAGATTTATTTGACAAAGCATTAGATTTAAAATTTCAAGGCAGTATAGCATGAGATGTTATGATGCATGTTGCTAAATGAAACTATAAAAAAAGATAATTATATATATATATATATTCGGAAAGTCACCTCACACAAAAATGTTAATGTAGAATTTGCCTGTGAAAGTGGTTTCTCTTTAGACACCAAAACATACTGGAATAGTTTGTTGACAATGCTTGCAAGCTTTTTAGAGATAAAATCTGCTATTTCAAAAACATTAATTAATTGATATTAAAGAATAACACATTTTGACTAATGTAGAAGTTAAAATCTAACTGCAATTGTAGCATGCTTGAAATCAGTCAAAATTGTCCCAGAAAAACTATTAGTGAAGTGTGGCATGAAATGAGTGTTAACTTTAATGGAGAATTGAAACAAAAGAATTCAGAATTTTAAAATATTAAATGCTTTCTGGACCTAAGAATTAGTGAGACTCAATGTTACTTTAAATGGTATAAATTTTGAGAGAAAGCATGATATTGCTGAGGACCTTTTGTTTTTTCTAATAAAAACTTTTTGCTTCAGTAAACAAAAATAATGACAGAGCTTTCTTGTAATGAAGAGGAAACACTGTTCAACTCTTTGGAAGAGAAATCTTCAAGGTTGGACAAAAAACTAGGAAAAACACAATCTACTCTAAACACAAAATCCTATGTTGTTCAACTAGCAAGATTTCTAGCTTGAGCAATCTTACAAAAATTAGAACTAGTATTTTGCATAATATGAGGGTATAAAGCCTGATTGAATTTTTTGCTTCAGCATACACTATGATCTAAGATATTGAACTGGTAACCTTTCATTTTCTCTACTAACCAATAATATTACATGTTATGAAGATTTTGTCTGAAGAAAAAAATTATACACCATCAATCGGGTATTGTTTATAAAAAAATGTATACATACCGGCAATTGATAAATAATCCTTTATTTTATAAGGATTTATAGTAGAATCTTCAATTCATACATGAAAATAAGCTGCTTATCTTGATTCCTCAGAGAATATTAATACTATTTGCATAATTGTTTCTCGTAGGTGATTTGGAAAGGCACAAGCGACAACACACTGGGGAAAAACCATTTGTTTGTGATGTTTGTAAGAAAACTTTTACCAGGCAACAATCTCTGAATGAGCATTTGAATCGACATTATGGAATTAAGCCATATGTGTGTAAACACTGTGGAAAAGCATTTGTTGAAATGTCTGCTTGTCATAAGGTAAATGTGTTTTAAAAAAAATAAATCATACAGTGATTTAAAATAAAATATAAAACAAATAAACATTTTTTCCCCCTAAACATTTATTTAAATTATTTTCAAGCTTAGTATGTGTACTATAGCAATAAATGAATACCTATATTTAAAGATTATTGCCTTACTGTTTAATGTATTTTGTAAAAATATAATTTTAGAAACATAGTATAAATTATCAGCAATTGTTTCTCAATAAATTATGTTTTAATTCATAGTTTACATAATGGAAATAAAATATACTCTGTGTGCAATATGCATCATATAGGAAAATGAATTGAATTTTTAAATATGGATATGGACCTTTATCATGTAGCTCTGGTGGCATCAAAGATTAAGACTTGCTGGGTTACAACATAAAATTAATAATCATGTGTTTCTTCCCTCTTTCTTTATAATGATTTACATCTTTTTAAAGTAAAAATGCATTTGGTGCTAGTTTGATATCATGGGTCTACTTGCCGTTTATGTTTGCTAAGATAGGCGATAACATTACAATGGTATTACCTTGATATATTTATTATCTGGTAGCCATGGGGATAATGTATATAACAGTTAATTTTTTTTCCTCCAGTGGTAAACCTATTAATTTCAGATGATTATAATTTGATTTCTTTAAAAATTTAACCATTTTCAATTGCATTTGTTCTTAAAGACATCTGCTTTAGTCTTCTGTTTTATTTTGTGCTATTTTCGAATATGGATATTTCTAATATCACTGATGAGTACCAGGATATTTTTTTTAAAAAAATTAGTGCTGTGCTTTTAAATATCGCTATAAATCGTACATTTTCACTTTATTTTACTTTTTAAAAATGCTTTTTTGAATGTTCCTTATTCGATTCAATTCATTGAAAGAACTTGCAGTTTTTGGCTTTTTTTAATAGATCTTCATTATTATGTTATATGAGTATTCTTATATAATTTTTATTATAGTACAATATGATTATTACTATATCATATATTTAATAGCTATAAGATTACATACTGCATAATACTACTATTAGTGAATATAATTTTTTATATTATATTGCAATTCATTATTGATTGATCTTGGTTATTCTCAATATATTCTTCATTTGAAATATATTTCAAAACAATTCCTTAGAATTATTTTCCTGACGGTTTATTACCGTATACCGCCATCTCAGATTTTGTCCAAGTGACAACAAGCGCTGTTTGGCGTGTAGATCCGATATATCTTAACTAGTTCCGTACAAACATTTTAACTAGATGGGATTTAACACCCATTTAAATTCAAAGAATTCATGCTAAACATATTACATTCAATTATAAAATAATTGTTTTATCTTGGTTACTAATTCGTAGTCTAATTTATGTCTGTATTTATTTGTAAATATACTAATATAGACATTATTGAATTTAAGCATTCTCAAATTTGTATATTTTTAGAAACATATCTTCATGAATATTTAATATCTGCAATTTTTTTAAAACCTTAGCATGTCAAGTTACATACAAATTCTGGAAATATAGAAGGGTGGAAAAAGAATGCTTTGAAAATAAATCATATGGATGAGGTATTGTACTTTTATCTTGAACAATTTTTATGCAAATAACTTTTAATTTTGTTACTCTAAATGTGCAGTTTTTCATTTTCAGATTCCACCATCAGAAGTTACATCTGCAAGTAGAAATACTGAAAATGAATTATCAAATATTCAAGAAACTCCCCAATATTTTGCTGTTGTTCTAAATCCCAAAGATGCTTCTGCTGAAGATAATCAGGCTGTTTTAACTGCAATTAATGTATTGGCTAATACTTCATCTGCCGCTCATACTTTTTAACCATGTTTCACAAAAAAATTAGACCCACCTCTAAAACTTTAAAATTCAGATTTTATATTGAAAAATTTTTTACTAATTAAATGCATTTGTATATGTATCATTGAAATTATACCATTTTATAAGTAATAAAATTTATATTTTTTTAAGAATTATATGTGAAATCTATTTGATGTATAAAAGCTGATTGCTACACAATTTTGAATATTTAAGATTCATAGCAAACATTGTAAGTGAATTAAAAATATATTAAAGGAAAAATCACATTTCAATCCCCCCCCCCAGTTGAATAAATATATACTACGTTTCTAAAATAAATTTATTTTTGAATTTCAAAATTTATTTTTCTTTCCAATTAATAAACTTTTAATATTAGATTTTTTTAATGTGCACAGAATATAAAATTTCCACCATTTTATGGTAATACTTTAAATATGGCAAATAATTTGAAATTGTTTAATATCCAAAAAATTCTTACATTCTAAAAAACATCAAGCCGTAATCTTTATGGTAAAAATAAAAAATTTGTTGGTGTAAAGCAGTGGTCTTCAAACTGTGTTCCACGGAACCCTGGGGTTCTATGATTCATACTCAGGACTCCATGAGTCACAATAAAAAAATCTGAATAGAAACTATAAATATGTATGTGCAAAATGGATTCATGTTTTCAATGAAATTTGTATAACCACATGTTCCTATAAAGCTCTTCCCACTCATTAAAACTGAAAATTTTATTTATGCATAATATAACTTTATTTTGTAATATAATAAAAGAATATTAAAACGTTTTTTCTTTTTATGTACCACCTACTACATTATGAGTATTCTATTGTCTGCTACCCCACATTCCACGAAATAATTTTACGCTTGTTGGTGCAATGTTTTGTACAACTAAATAGTTTCTCAATGGAAAATATTACATTTGTGGAAAAAATACCCATCTTGAAGGTGAGGGAATAACTTATCAGATTCAATGTTAAAATCTAAATTTAATCAAGAATAGCTCCTAAATTTTGCGTTGAAAATTCTTATACAAAATACATAGGATTTTTCACACAGATATAAATATTTTAATGCCATTCAGCATGATGAACTTTTAAGTGAAAATATTTCTCAATGCGAGTGGCTACAAAAAAAAAGGTATAAAAAGGAATTCAACACAAAATATGAAATGTAACTGCAGATAATTTCAATACTTCAGACTGTTTGTGTAAAAAATTTAAGAATATATCCCAGTTACTAAATGTAAATGCATGGGTGCCACTTGGAAATCAATCATTAATATTAATGGACATGTAAATTATATTAATATCATGTTAAAAAATTTTAATAAAAAATATAATATTTTTAAAATTGTCTTTCCATAAAGTACATATAGCATGCTGATCAACTTTAAATATTATTTAATGAAATATTCCTCTGAGGGGAATGGGGCGGTGTCCCCCAAAAGCAACTTATAGTTGTTCTTTCTTTATAGTCAAAAAAGTTTGAAGACCACTGGTCTAAAGGGTTTAAGCCCCCAAACCCCACTTTTGAATATACTACTGGTATGTTCAAGGTGCAATTCACAGTATTAAGGAAGGAATTCCTGTACTTTGATGGACGACACTCAAAATCCTTCTTGCAATGTTATACATGCAGTCATTTTTACCACATTCCTCTGGTGTTAATACTGAACATCAAATAATTATGTGAAACACACTTATTGAAAAATTGATTGTTATATTAATTGGCAATCGACTGAAAGAAAAAAATTAATTAAATAGGCGAGAGTTGTACCAATTTCCATGGTCATATGACAGTAGCAAAGCATAGTAATCTTAATTTATATTTCAAACATTTTTCAATCCATTTATCTTTGGTATTTTAAAACCTTTTCTTTTGACTGACTAACTATTAAAATTACATATAATTTATTTTATATTAATGGGAAAAATACGAAATTTATATACAAAATAAAAATGATTAGTATAAAATAAATGTGTTCATTGTAAGTTAATTAAAATTGCCAACAAAAATTTTTTAAGATTCCAAAATTGTGACCTTGCACAATTAAAGAAAGATAACAAAATAAATTTTTACAATTTGATTAAAAATTTTAAATACAAGCATTAACTAAATATAATTTAAACAATTCAATGAAAAAGAAACATTTTACAATTTGGTAACTTGTTAAGTAAATTTCTTGATTCTTAGTTATTTTTTCTTTTGTAGGAAAAAATCAAACAAAATTATTGAATTATTTTTTTTTGACAGATTTCACAAGCTATGTCTATCTATTAATCTCCAACATATTTCAATTTTTAAAAAAATTCATGAAATTGCAACAATTGAGAATGAAGCAATAAGAAATTAGTAAGAAACCATACATAAATTAACAAAAATTCCAAGAAATTTTTTGAAAATATGAATGAAATATAAGGTATTCATGAATTTACATCAAAATACTTTTTAACAGCTAAGAAAATGTGTTGAATTACATATAAAAAAACAGACATGGTCATATTTATTTTTGAATTAAATTTCACAGAAATCTGATCCCACCATTTTTTTTTCCAGTCATTACCGAATCAAAGTTTAATAGATAAGCCTTAAAATGAAAAAAAGGAGGGGGAATGAGAATCAAATGTAAAGTTTATATTTATCATAATGGGAGGTGTTTTCGTTATGGAGCTGCTATGAAAATTAAATCACATGACCAAGCAATGATTTTATCATTTCTTAGTTAATATGGAAAAAATCAAAAAGTTTAAAGGTACTTGTGCTTCCCCTCCCCAGAATTTAAGGGTATGCAATCTAATGAAATGCATAGTTTGAAAATCATAACTTTGTATAAAAAAACTTAAAATTATTTAACACCTTTAAATGCGAATTAAATTTTTCTTCTTTTTCATACTAATCACCTAAATAATGAGCCTATTGTAAAAGCAAAATAATTTAAATAAAGCACAACTGAATCATGATTTTAATTCTTCAGCTATTAAATTCTTAAGTGATTTGTTTGATCAACTACATTATTACATCTAGTATTTTTGTAAGTATGGGGCATGGTAATGAATATAGATCAGTTTTTTATTACATTTTAAAGTGGGCCGGCTGGGTGGCGTGGTTTGTCACTGGCCTTCTGCACCTAAGGTTGCGGGTTCGACCCCGGACCAAGTCAGTGGATTTTCATGATGCAGAAAATCGACATCGGCCATGTCGTATGATTATACGGCAAGTAAAAGATTCCTAAAGTGTCTGTTTGGCTTGGGTGCTCTTGGCAAAATTAAATCCTAGTACAGGTTCACATTGTCAGAGCTCCGGTGCCTCCCTCTAGGAAGGAAACTGGGTGTCAAAATTACCTGTGGCGATTGGTATTCGCCTAAATGGTGCTGTACTAAAAAGAGATATCAGCTTCCAGGAATGCACTAGGTCTGCAATGGTAAAACACCAATAAGCAGCTAATTAGAAATAAAAAAAAACACATTTTAAAGTGGTTATTGAAAATTTAGGTAGATGAATTGTAGTTCAATGTGTGCAATCCAGCCACTGGCGATGGACCTGAAAATTCTGAATTGCAGGTTAAATAATTTGGATGTTTGAGCAACTCTAATTCCTTTTATCAGCAAAATAGGTCATTAGTGGAATCAGGACACAAATTTGTGGCTTAGTTTTTTCTTACTATTCAATATTATTATGGTGTTCAGAACAAACAAATAAATCTTAAAACTCAAGATTTAAAGAAAATGAGCCAGTCTTTAATACTTTAACAGAAAAATATTTTTAAAGTATTTGAAAAATTTATTAAATATTAAGATGAATTTTTATAAGAAATACTTGCTTTATATTATAATAAATCAATTTTCACACAGAAATATTAATTTCTGACTATTTTAATCTAAATGTAATGTAATATAGTCAAATGTTTATTCTGTAACATTTGATCACCATTTAATATTATTTAAAACAAAAGAAACATAAGTTTTTAAATATGAATTTAAAATAATAATTATTTATTTATGCATTCATTTTTTGATTTTTTTAAAAAAATAAAATATAATGAATTATTTGTGGAAGACAATAACAAAATGACACCCTTGAAATGGAACTAATTCTAAACTATAGGAAAAACATACCAAAAAATTGCACTTCTTCAAAATAATTCCATTTCTCAGCTTAAGTTTGTGTATAATACTAAGAAAACTTGTTAAGTTAAAAAAAAACCATTTTAATAGTAAAAACTTTAACCATATACAAAGATTGTTTACAACGAAGTTTCATTGTTTGCACATTTACTTCAAGATTTTAAATTAACAAGTTTGACAAATTAAATTATCTACAAATACCTTAAAATGTACTTTTGTAATACTTTAAATGTTATAACATTCATTACCAGTTTTATTAATTTACATTTTAATTTATTAATTACTTAACCATACATGACATAAATAGCAAACTTGTTTGAATCAATTCAAATTTGACTGTTTATTAATTTTAAAGTTCCATTCATTCTCTATTTTATAAAAAAATACTTATTTGAATTTTTAAGTTTTCATATTTTATAAATGTGACATCCTGTTACTTTCTTTGAAGATTATTTATTAATAATTATTTTCTTAAATATCATCATGTGGTTTGGCATTGTTTTTGATCATTCTACAGAAGTTTATACACTTTTTTTTGAAATTTATTGTTTCATGCTAATTGTAAGAAATATAAATTTTACAAATTAATCTTAGTGTCTTAAGATTACATACATCTAAGTAGATAACTTCTTAATACCATTGTTTTATTAGGGGATTTAGATTTTTATGAATTAATTTTAGAATTAAAAAAAAATCATTTTAATTCTTCTTCATCTTATATTAAGCTAAAAACAAAGGAAAAAATAGGGAAAGGTTAGCATCTTGAAATTACGTTGAACATTGCAATGTTAACCCATACGAAGAGTTTGCTGTTGTATAATAGAGGATATTCTACTTTGTCTCGTTATTTTGTTGCCTATTATTTAGCATTCGAATAAAATTAGTACAATATATATATATATTCATTTTAAAAACCATTAATTAAATTTATGAAATTAGTAATATCTGAGATTATGAGCTTACAATTTTCAAAACACTCAAGATTGGAATATATGAATTTCTTAATTTAAATGTTTAATTGGTTGCAATATGTATTAGTTAAAAGAATTGTCATTACATTTCATTCTATAAATAAATTAGAATTAAAACTTTAAATATAATAATTAAAAAATGGATAAGAAACTATGTTATGAATAAATTATAATTGTAGAGTTTTTAATTTCAAAATATATTTGAAGAATATTAAAACCAAAAACTGTTTCAAATCCCCATTTTTTTAAAAATTTTATTGAATGTAACTGTAAATCAAAATTACATGAAATTAAAAAAAGGCTGATATATACTTTAGTAAACAGACATTGGCCAAATAATCCCTAAATTCTTTTATAGAATGGGGAGATGAAAATATTTTTTAATTAATTTTAGAAAAATCAGTTTCTTAACACTTTTATTTATACCAATATGAAAAAACATTACAACACAAGATACATGAAAATGAAAATTATCCTGTACAGAAATTAAGGATTATGAAAATGCTTAATGATTACTTGCATGTGTACAAATTCTCCCCAAAAAACTTTTTTTTTGTCCTTACTAAGATTACAGACTAGCATAATGAGATATGCTGAATTGCGATCACACAGATAACATAATTCTAACAAAAGTAACTAAATTAATTTCTATTGTAAGAGCCACCATAAAGATAAAGTACCAATTACAAAGCCTTAAGATAAATAGCACATTCTGTTTAATTTTTTGAAATTTTAGGCAACACTGAATTCACTGGTTTCAGATTTTCAACAAACTCATACTTTGATTCCAATACTAGACATGTTCAGCTTTGTATAAAAGATATTATGAAAAACTAGATTAAAAATGGCTAACAAAGCTATTAATTAATTTGTAACTTGTATTGATGTTCCAGTTTGTAGCATAAGTATCAAAGTAGTGCATTCGGGTTATAACCACATAACACTCTTTTTTTTATAGCAAAATGTGAGACAAAAGCATCTTTTAACTAAATGTGTGCCATTTCATGTATTTTCATTTCTTTTTAAATACTATTTATCCCGATCAGTTAAATGATCTAATTAGTAATTCCATCTGATTTTTTTTTAATAAAAAAAATCAATTTTTTTAATAGGTTTTCCTTATACAAATCTTGTAAATTTAAGGAAAACCCACATGAAACTAACTAATATATATTTAGGATCCCGCAGTCAGCAATGTGAAATGTTCCTTTTTTTATTCTTTAAGGTAACTATATATTCAGACATGGTATTAACAAATATATCCCCAAAAAGAAATTCTAGCTAAATATTTAAAAAAAAACATACATATTGAGTGAATAAGTATATTTTACAATCATTAAACATTCAAGAATTTCAAAAACACACTGAACTCAATTTAATAAATAAATAAAAGTTTGAAAACAAATGCAAACAAAGTACAAAGAATTTTTAAAAAAATCAAATATACACATGACAGACAAATAAAATACCAAAATTTTTTTGTGTATTTTAAATAACAATTAGTTTCACTTATTTTATTGAAATGTATGAAAAAAATTAATAAAAATCCAGATTTTACCTTTATTGTTTGGAGGGAGAAAACTATGACAAAAACATGTACAAATGATTTATCTGATTTAATGTTAAAGAAATGCATGACTGTCATAAGTTCTTGAATTTAGTCATAAAAGGAGCTAAAGGTGTCTTGAAGTCATGAGGCTAGCCAAGAATGCTTTAAGCATTCAGAAGCAGTAGCACGCTCATTGGGATCAAAGGCTAGCATAGGAATTAAAAACTCAGTAAAAGCCCTTGCTTCTGAAGGGTCCCATTCATACTTTTCCATCAGCACTGAATATAAGCCCCAGGGTTTTAACTTTGTAATGTGTCGAAGTTCTCCTGCAAATATTACAACAATTTTAAATGCATTTTTTAAAAAATAAACTTACAACATACTTACAATTAAAAAATGTGTTAACACCTGAATGTAATAACATGCAGGAAAAAAAATTCTTAATTTTATACTAATTTTAAAAAACTAAATTTAAGTACAACAATATTTTGTCTCAAGAGATAAATCTGTAACAGTGAATTATAATTCAAATATAGTTTGTTCATTAAAAAAAAAACAAATGAACTATTAAACTGACTGTTACACAGAAACAAATTAACTAAGTATTTTGATGTATCCAGTTATTTACACAATCAATTTAAAGTACAATTTTACAATATCTTTATATCACAACTTTTAAATTTAACTGATATTCACATAACTTCTACAATTATTAAAGCTTATTAGCAAAATGTCAAATACACTAATTTGTACATACATTTTCAGCCAATTTACAATTAAAATTTATTGCACATTTATTATTTGTTTTCATTATTGCACAAAAACTATTCAAGAAATGTACAAACAACTTAGAGAAAACCTTCTATTTTCAAGGGGCTTTTGATAATAAAATTTAAGTAATATCTTTTTAGCAGATCAAGAATTAACATCCAAAGATATTATAATATGTATAATATTTTAAAAAGTTATTTTACTATATAATAATTTTAAACTAACAGTAGGAGCACAAATTAATTTATTGCAGGCAAAAGTTTTGTATCAATTAACTAAATTTCATTTTTGAATTACTTGAACCACTCTAATTAACACACTTTAAATGAGTTAATTACATGAATAAGTTTTAAAAGAAAATTTTACTCAAAGTTTTAAGTAATTCAAAAAAAAAATAACCATGAAGTGAAATTATAAAAATTACAAATGCCCTATCAAAAGAGTTTTGTACTCTTTGAAATCCACAAAGCTCATTTTAGGATAATAACATGTCCTAACTTTTGAACTAAAAATCTGCCAGTCTGTTTTAGTTATTTGTTTGATTCTGAAACTAAGTACTGCATCCCACAAACATTTTTTTTACATCTTACTAAGCAGCAACTTAGAGGGCATGAAGTAATAAAGGAACACCCCCCTCCCTCTAAAACCATTCTACAACAACCCTGTTTTTTTAAATGTATAACTCTGAAATTCAGTCTTAAATCAATGTGTGCCAAGAAGTAAAGGCTAAAATGATATTCAAAGAAATGGATTTTCCTGTCAAAGTAGCATGCTGAAACAAACTGTGTGTGTGACAGCCCAATTTCTTTACATGTGTCTGTAATATATGTATAAATAATATTTTTTTTTTGTAAGAGTCCAAAGGATACTGGATACCCCCAGTGGAAAATCCAAGCAACTTTTCTCAAAGAGACAACAATGAATTTTTTGCATTTTCACAAGATTATTCTTTAATATTGTAAGCATTTGTATTCAGCTTTGTGCAACTGCGTAAACTTTTATTTTCAATTCAAGACCGAGGAGGTTAAAAATTAATTGTAATGGGGCATGGGAGAGGGGGGGGGGAGACCATTTAAAATTATTCTCAATATAGTGATAAAATACAAACAAAAAAATTAGTTTGTAACCAGAAAAAAGAAAAGTTTTGTAAATTATTTTTTATTTCAATTAAACTGAAATAAAAACTTACAAAATTACAGATGAATGTTTTTCTATGATTGCTCATCACAAATTACATAGACATAAGCTAAATTTATGAAAAGCTGAACAAATACTGTATTGATAAGCAAATTACTAATACAGAATAATTGTGAAAAATTCCTACGCTAACGTATACAAAAACTAAACTACTGAAGATTAAAAGGCAAAAATTAGATATGAAACAGAAATAACTATTAATCTAAAAAGAAATGTAAACAGTATGAATATGGCAATAAAGTATATGAAAAGCTGTATGCAACCAAGTCTGATTTGATTTTTGCAATCAGATCATGATTGTGTTACACTAATGAGTGTTGACCATCTGCAAACAATGAATGATAGAATGAGCAGTTGGAAGTATGTTGATATTTTGAGAAACTTTTCCCTATCTATAAATAATGGCTGACTAATTCATTACAAGCTAAAACAAAAGATTCATGGTAGTTTATAAACTAAATTATTTCTACAATTCTAAAATAACATGTACAATTGTTTAGTGAATTAATGCCAGATTACAAAATTATATTTAATACTTGATATTCAAAAAATGAATTTCTTGTTGTTTCATGATATTCCCTTAAAGATATGCAATATTTTCTTTCTATTTTAATATAACATTATAATAACATTTTACAATATAATCATATATTATTATAAACATTATAATATAACATTAATAAATATAATATAACATTTTTTCAATATTATCATATATTATTCCTTTTTGATTGGTCTATTGATTATATTACTTTTTAAAGCAACCCAAAACTATTACTGTAAAATCCAATGTATAACATGCACAACCATATAAAGAGAACCTATTCTTTTTAGCTGCATTTTTAATTTTTAGGTATATTCGTCATATAATGCACACCCTCAATTTTACAAAGAAACTTGAAATGTGCATGTGTAATTCTCTTAAAAGTTTTGAAGTCGAGGTATTATCCTTAGCTTTTGAAAAATATAGTATATTTCTAGAACTATAATCCTTTAAGTTCATAAGGAATAAGCAGCAATTTTTATGTGTGTAGAAGAATATTTTTATGCCCATCTCGTTTTTCTTTAAAAAGCTATAATTTTTATACCCTGCATATAATGCACACCTGTAAATTTTGAGCTTACTTTTGGCATTATACAACGAATTATAGAGTATATAGCTGTTTCCATGTACATTGTTACAAATACAGAAATGCAATTTTTATTTGAATGAAGGCATAGTTACAAAACTGTACACCGTGTATTAGAATGTTTGACAACTATGACAATACCCTGTGAAAGACAAACCTTTTTTGTTAAAGAATTCTCGAGAATATTTTCCAGAAAATGCAATGTGTTTTGGTATATCTCCTAGGAGTTCAATAATGTGAGCCAGATGATCTTCATCTCTGGAATAATCTTCACCAGAATGAGGTTCAAATAAATAATCACCAGTAGCTAATTCAAAGGCCTGAAATTAAAATTCAGAGAACTCAATTCAAGTTTTTTAAAAATGCTCAGGAACTTTACAATTGTTTTAAAATATTCAATTCATAATTATAAATCACATACACAAAGATGTTAAATATATTTCTATTGTACTTTTGAAAATCTGATTAAGTGCACAAACAAAAAATTTGAAAACAGCAATTTTAATTATACAATTCACAAAGATATATACTTAACTCTTTATTTATAAAATACTAATAATGAATAATTGCTACCATGCATGCTGTACTCCATATATCTGCAGGAGGCCCATATCCAGCTCCAAGAAGCACTTCTAAGCATCTGTATTGTCTTGTCTGAATATCTTCAGTGAAATGATGGTGCTTAAAAGTGTGAAAAAATAAAAAGGGAAAATTTTTGAGACATATTTTTAAATATAAAGAAATAACTTATCTAATTTTTAACTCTTCAATATAAAACTTTATACCTAATACAAGGAAGGAAAAATAAAGAGACCAGCAATTTTGTTAGTTGATTAAAAATTTGAGAAAGTCAGTACCAATTAATAAACAAATGATAATGCATATGGTTTTAAACATTTACTTATATAAAATATCCCTGTTAATTAAAAATTACGCTCAAAATTCTTTTGCTAATTAACAAATTGAAAAATCCCTCTCAAAATCATGAAATAATATGAAAGAAAATTTTCTAGATGAATTACATACATAGTTTACGTAGCTAACAATAAAATATGAAATGTTTTTTTTACCAGTTATTGTACAATCATGAAGTAATGCATCAAATGAAAATTGAATTTAATTGCATACAGATCTCGTTATATTTTACTCAAAAAACAACTATAACACTATTAAATAAACAGATAACTGCTTATAAATTATCAGCAAACAATCTAAAATCTTTTATAACTAGTTAAAATATGCTTTCAAAACATATCTAAACAAATTAATAATAAATGAATAAAAATTACTAGCTTGCTTACACATCACATACATATCAGTAGCTTAAGATTGAATATCGTGACATCCTTGCACATCCACTTTGAAAATAATTCTGTCAACTTCATTTTAAACTTTATTATTTCCCTTCTATACACAAAACTATGTTCTTTCAATATTTAGCTTCCTGATTGATAATTTTATTCATTATTGCATATAGAAAACTATTTATAATCTTATAAGGAAAGTGCATTTTAAAAACTTTGTGAGGATATAGTGCCCAAAGATTAATTTATTTTTTAATCTTAACCATGCTCACTTGAAAATTTTCATCAATCCAAAAGGGAAGTATTGTTTGGACTCAGTAATAAAGGGTAAAAATATTGCCTTTTATTTTTATCAGACATTAACATTATTAATGCTCGTGTAATGCTTCTAAATAACTTCTCAATCTAAGTTAACAAGTTACAATAAGTAAAGTAAGTTACTATCAATCTTACAATAAAAATAAAGTATTAGAGTGTTATAAATCAGATTATAACTTCGTTTAGTAACAAAATCCTGAAAACAAATTTGTCACTTTAACAATACAGAAACAATGGGGTAATAAATAATTGAAAATATATTTCCCTCATTAATCTATCAATGATGTATTCAGAGAACACAATCAATGATGTTAACAGCTAAAATCGAAACGTGAAAAGGTTAATGTTGAAATAACAAAGCATCCACATAAAAAAGCAATGTTCATTCAAGAATGTTGCTTTGTAATAACTAATAAATTTAAAAATCGTAAAATTGTATTTTGTATAAAAATCTCTGATAATCACAAGGCATAAAGCTAATGACATTTTTTTAAAAAAAATTGATTTTTCTTCAGGAAATACATAAAATCACAAATATTATCAGTAAAACTTACTGCATGGTATTAATTCAATATTTTAACTTTTTAATTTTGCGATGATAATGACTTTATATATTCTTTCTATGACAAGAATAAAATTTCAAAATGAAGGTACTAGCAAAGAAATTCATGCTTAGATTGTTCAGAAAATAATGAATGCATCATTAACAAATTTTATAACAAAAAAAAAACAAATGTAGATATTGTAAGCATTACTACACAAGTTATATAGTAGAACAGAGAAAGATTCAAATAACAAAAACAATTAATAAAAAGTCAAGTATATATACTTTGATTAAAATAATGTGTATGCTTAGATACTGAACAATAAATAATAGTCTGACTTGTAACCAAATCTAACTCATGATCCATTAGAAGCCAATTTGGAATCATACATTTAACTAACACCTATACAACACAGGGTATAAAAAACTAAATTGAAGAAATAAAACACACAACATAGGGTTTCCTGGAAGGTTACTTACAAACTGTACAGGCTTGTCTGCAAGATCATGATGAACAAGTTTGACATAGGAAGTTGTCTCAAAACATGATCTGCCAATGCTAGAGGACAACGTTCACAGGCTATTGGACAAAACGATCATTTCAGGTGAAGACAATGCTCGGGAAGGATGCATCGGTTAATTCAATAATGAGGAATTGACTAATATGCATTATGTTTAGAGGAACAAATGGAAATGGATAAGCCATGAAAATGGATGTACTAAGAAGCACTTCCCAAACAGACACCCACCATTGTTTGCACGCTTGCACTGCAGAAGCTGCATAAAAGGAAATTGAGAAGAACCTAAATACCATGTTTCATCAATAGAGAGATTGTTTCAGGGTATACTACACCTCTACCACATCCAAAGAGTACAGGTATTGAAGAGAATCCAATTATCCTCAACATATTGAATTACATATTTTTGTTGGTGTAAGCATGGATGCATCATGCAGCTAGAATTTTCATAGCGAATTCTATTAGTTGATGAAACAAAATTTTCACAGGACAGTATTCTGAACTAGCACAATTTGTATGTATGAACATATACCAAAACCCAGGAGTACACATGCTCAATGAAATCAATGCTTCACCATAAATGTGTGGTCTAATATTATAGGCAACTTTTGTAATTGGTTCTTATATAATGCCTTATTGCATATGTGTGGTGGTTTGCTTATTCTTACTATCTAGAACCCCAGAAAAGGCATTGAAGCCATGCCAATAATATTTCCCTCCCTTCCTTATAAAGTAATTAAACCTGTTTGGACATGATCATTTGACCTTCCTCCAAACACCAAACCTACTTTACACTCTTTTCATTTCTTATCCCTCCGCCATTCAATTTTTTTCTGCTTATTGTCGAGTACAGATATAATTAAAATTAATGTGAGAAAAACTTTTGAGAACTTTAAATAAAAAATAGGATACAAAAAGTACAACAATTTCCTGCTAAATGAAACTAATACTTTAAGTTTAATAATAATAAAAAAAAAAATGTAATGAAATTTTTGTTGTTGCTGATCCGTGTTTTAGGACACAATTCCTTGAGAAATTTGTTTATCATAGCATCACAAATGAAAAAAAGTTTGCAAATGAATTTTTGGGACACCCTGTGTGTATGTACATATTTACAGATACATAAAAAACTGTTTGATACATATATGTTTGTTAAAATATTAGAAATTTAATTATCTAAAAATCACAATAATTATATATTATAAAATTAAATAGTGTTTAGTTTAATACATACAACCCAACATGCATTTCCTAAATCAGCAATTTTTACAGATATATCACACACTTCATGAACAGGATCTGGTTTATGGTCCATAGGTTTGTCATTTTCTAGAAGAACAGTTTAAAAGAAATGTTAAAATCCTATATTTAATTATAAATACTTTCATAAATTGTTAAATTATACAAAACCATAAAGCAACAAATATTACACCAGAAAAATACATGAAGTATGAAAAGTGACATTTTTTTGGAAGTAGTTTGTTACTAACACTAAAATAAGAATTTTTGCTTTTGATTCATCAATAATTCTTTACAGCTAAAAAATAATCAGTTCCTCTAACAAATGATTGCTATAAAAAAAATCCAAATTCTTCATAAATGACTTAATACATTATTACCTATGAATCCATTTCAATAATAATTTTAAAAACATGCAGAAATTAAATTAAAACACCAATTGCCACAAATTAAGCGACATATAGAGGGGGTGAGGAAGAAAAATTAAACCAAATAAATGCATCATATATTTACTAATATGAATTAAATCATTTGCAGGGAGAAAATTATTCAAGTATATTTATTGATTCAGAGAGCAAGAATCAATATGTTTTCAGCCCCATTTTTCACTGACAAAGATCATAATTGTAACCTGCCTACTTTTTCTCAGAAAGAATGCAGCAATGAAAAATTATACACATTCTTATTTTCTATTTCTTTTTGTAAAGATTCTACTGTACACTAAATTACCCTTTTCAGAGAAAAATATTTTCAAATAAAGGCTAATGAGAATCTTACCAGGGCAAGATGCTACTCTTCTAATTTCAGGTTCTTTAGATTTTTGGTGACAAGAAGGTGTAAGAGTACTTTCAGACCTTTCTAGCCTACCCCTTGATGTTAAGTAATACTCATCTACATTATCTTCATGACCATTACACAATCCTTCAGCCGAAACTGATAATCGAGGTCTTTCCACACTTCCTATTCTAGGTATATTTTCACTATGTGTTGGACTACAATATTCTTGAGAAGGGGAAACTGATGTACCAGGTGAATGTCCATACGTTTTTGTTATACATATATTTTGCCCTAAAATTAAATATTATAAATTCAACCATTTAGTTCTACAGCCATAAATTTTTAGAAACTATATATATTAGAAAAAATCAAATACTAATATGTTTTAAATGTAATCTAACATTTAAAATTAAAAGCACAATTTTAGTATTTAAGAAGCAATGGGATTATGAAGAGAAGAGATTGGTTTTCCAAGTCAAATGGTATCTCTGAAAATTTTATCCTCTTTACAATAAAAATGCAATAACATTTGTCTATATAGAACTTATATTTCTCTCAATTTTCGAAAACCACATAACTTTAATCCAATATGTCATTTTTCAAAAAATAAAATAATAAATAAAAACTGTAAGAAATTGAAACACTCTATAAAATTTCTAAATAAACTGCAACAAAATAGGAGCAAATTTAAGAAAATCCTAGATAAAAATTGGATAACATAGAAGGAAAAACGTAAAATAATAATAATTTTTATATTTGTTATGACATCTTTAATTCACACTCTGATGGTTGTTATACAACAGTTTCCCATTGCTGTTAACTTGATTTTCTACATTTATATTTTATAGCATGAGCCGTAGGTAGCCTAGTGGTTAGAGCATCGGACTCCAGACCGGAAGGCCTGGGTTCGATGCCACCAAATGCCCTCCGAGTATATACACAGAGTATGTGCTCATTAAATCAGTGGATCCGAATGGTGTTGCCATCTATCGTGTTGTACCGAGCAAAATTGTACTGTCACCTTCATGGGGCTCAAAGTTTAGGCTGACAGGCATAAAATTCTAGCCCTTAGCCGCTATGAATTTCGTGGACCTTGATCCGATGTTACTGTCAATCAGGTGGCATAAGCAACAACAACAACAACATATTTTATAGTTGTATTACACATTTAAAATCAGATACATGAACATTTTAGTAAAACTAAACATGTTCATGAAGCAAGAAATGGAAGTGCATTAAATCTAGTTTTTAGTCAAAGTAAAAGTAAAGCAAGGATTTAAGCAAATTTATCGACAAATTCTAATTATAGCAGTTCAAAATTTGGAAATGATTTGCGGAGAAGAATTTTGAACCTTTGCTCAAACTTGTTTTATGATTAATGGATACAACAGTGCTATAAAAAAACTGATTACTGACTATAACATACATTATAGGTTATATGATGTATTAATTCTAAATAGCACGCATCTCATATGTTGTCTCTTGTTCCAAACATAAAGGTCGAATGTCATGATACACTAATAGATGCATGTCACGCTAATATTTACATAGAATTTTTCAAATGAAATGGTTAACTGTAATTGATAACAAATTTAAATGTAGTAAAAACTTCCCGATTCTGTATGCAAATGCATAATTTAGACTGATTGTAGTTTATATATTTCTGACGAGCCAATGTTAATTTTTTTTAGTTTAATGCATAGAGATGATAAATTAAAAAGTTTTATTTATTTTTTAGGAAGTGGTCTGAATTTTTATTTATTTGATTAAATAGGTCAAAGAATAGGTTATTTATCAGATCTCAACAATTACCCACAAGAATATAAAATTTCTCAATGGCTATTACTATATTCATTTAACATTTTAAGAAAAAAAGGGGCCAAAATACAGATTTATCTGTTAAGCAATTATACTGAAGTCCTCTCCATGTTTCTTCATTATGAAATGAACTCTTTAGGAAGCAATTTAAGTTTCTACTAATCAAGGAGACATTATAATTTTTGTTATATTTGATATACCATAACAAATAAAAAAACCGTCAATTCACTTTAATTTTAATATTTCGCCCCTTTTTTATTAACATAAATTTTTTTAAAATAATTTATAAACCTGTTTAAAAAATAATTTGTCAAAAGGATACATATCTAAACAAATTGACCTCGTATTTTTTGATAAATTTTACATTTAGAGTAATTATAAGACAATTGTAACAGAGTGGTTAAAACAAAACAGTATTTACCACAATTATCATCAGAGCTACCATTACATCTACTGTCATTATCTACAGTTTCACCATCTCCTTCAGCATTATCACCATCCCCTAATCTATCCTACATAAAACAATAGACAGTTTTATATTTAAATCAAAATTTCTTCATAAAAAATGTCATCCAAGTAAGTTCAAAAATATATAAGCAAAATACTTGATTTTAGATATTAAAATAACCTAATATGTGTAATAAATCCACCGGTTACATATCAAAATTTTCAATAACTTCTAAGGTACAACTTAAAATCATAAAACACAAATATTATATTTAAACTATGGAAGAAATTGCTATATTCTAATTGCAGATACATATCATATATTTCTGTGTAAAGGTGAGAATTTCCGAACTCTCTTAGAGGTTAAGTTTACATATAAATCCACCAATTTCAGAAAAAATATAGTTTAAAAAAATTATTATTATTATTTTTTTTTACACTTTCAACTAGACATGCAAAATGATTTCAATCTTTAAACTTTTTGGGTGCTTTGAATGCAATATTTATTTAAAAAGAAAAAAATTATATAAATCCTTCACAAAAAACAAAAGAGTTGGAGTTAAAATCAGAGTTTCCAAATAATTCCTATATTGGGTGGCTGAACGCATATCATCATCCTCACATAGTGAGTTTTTTTCCCAGGGCATAAAACATAAGCCAATGACCCCAAGCCGCTTTTTTTTCAAAATTTTGGCAACCTGCTTAATTTCAAGATGCTCCCTGCTCCACTCTCAAACTTGCTTCTGATTTACCAAGCAATGCAAAACAGTCATACTGTAAGAAGGATTTTCAACAAGCGATTACTCCAGTAGTTTTTAACTAACCATATATGAATTATCTTTCTAAATAAACAAATACAAAACAGCACAGATAGTGTAGGACAAAGGAATAGACAGAAATGTACTAGCTTCAGATAGGGTTATCAGAAATAAAACTATCACTGTCAATAAAAATCATAGCAAAAGTAAAATGTCACATAAGACTGGTATTTTTATTTCAATTTATTAGGAAAATATTCCACTTGTTTTAAAAACCTGGTAATATTTTTGTCTTTGTAGCAACATGTTTAAGGCTGTCTTCGGCTAATGTTAAAGAATAGGACCCAAATTCGGAATATTTTTTCAGATATAAAAGTACTCAAACATTAATATTATATTCTGGTCTCACTAGCCTGTAAAGAATCACTTATTTTATAATACTACTCATTTTTATCCGAGTTGACACATTTTTTTCTTTTATAAAATGTGTTTCGCATTTTTTCTACAATATCGTAATGCTAAATGAGCTATCCCTTTACACATTAAAAGGAAAAACTGATTATTTATGAAATATTTTGAAAATTTAAAAACACTATATTATAAGCAAATACATGAGTTACATAAAAATTGAGGCATTTTTTCTGTCCAAAAATGTGCTACATGTTAAGTCCACACTGTCGTACATATGGCGAAAACAGCCTTAAAAAAAAAACAGAAATTGCCCCCCCCCATTCAATTTATATACAGGTTTTGAATTTTGGATAAGCTTTTGAAGGAAAAAACAATGCACTCTCAGCTGATACATGATTTAGCTTTTATTTGGAAATATATGGTACACATTTTTTTAATATATATATTTACGCACATAAAAAACTAAATAGAAACCTATCTTAAAAATCAATATTCTTCTAAGTAAAATGAAGAAACTAGTGCATATGAGGTATTTTTCACAAATAAAAATATATTTAAAATATGAAACACATAAATTATGAATTTATGTCATTATAAATAACATGCTGCATCTTAGCTTACATGCTGGGTGTTTCATAAGTTTGTTGTGAAAGTAAAACATAGTAAAAAAACAGGTTGGAGAAGCATGCAATTAGCAGATTTACATATATCACAGTTTGGGATTTTGTTTGTCATGACAGAAAAAATTTCAAGATTTTGACAAAATAAGATGCTACTGTTACTTCAGGTAAAATACAAAAATTGTGTGAAAAGATATTTTATGCAACATGATTTACAACAGCAAATGTTCTATACGTTCACCACCTCATTCTAAGACAGAGAGCAATCATGCAATTAAACTTGATGCAGCATGGAATGCCATATCAACAAAACTAGCAACTACCACCTACAGGGCTGATAAAGACTGGGAATTTTTCTACCGATCCATCTACAATAGATTTGAAGCACCTTTACATCTAGAAATCAAAAGGCCAATTTTCGTGATCTTGTATGTTAGGTTTGCCTAATAGGCAATGAATGCCAAATTCTGATTGGAGCAACTTCATCACTTGATATGCCAAATGTGATAGTTTCCATTGTGCATACAAATGGTCACATGTCCATTTCATTGCATTCCAATGAATTTTAGAGAAGAACAGCAGCAAAATAACTTACAATATTAAGCCCCCTTTATATTGCAAGGTTTCAGGTTCATGGCACATTGTTTTTCAAAGAACAAAGGGTCAATCACAAAAGTTTGTAAAATTCACACCTTGTAGTAAGTGACTTTTCTGGCTTCAAAGATATTTTTCTAAACTAATGAGAACTGTTAGTAGTTCAAATATTAGCAATTACGAGAATTAACTCCCATACTTGGAATTGTACCTCATCCATACATAAAATTTTAAATGAAGCCTTTTAATGATTGAAAAGGCCCAAATGTTTCATGCTTTGGCCCATCCACTGACAGCAGTGGCTGAAAATGTTAAATTTTATGCGGACACATTTATTATATTATTGTGGTCCCTATTCAAACTGTAGTTCCTGGTATGCTTCAGATACATGAACCAGTACAAGCACTGGGTATTACATGCAGAGATGATTGAAACTCAATTTTGATGTTCCTCTTCAATAGCAGTCATTATGCTGAGAAAATCTTGTCTCTCAATGAATAGCATACCTTGAATAGAAACTATTATACTATTTGCAGCAATCCGAATGCTAAGAGTAATATTTTTGATAAATGTGTGGTTGCCACAGACTCTGAATTTGTAAACTAGGAAAGCTTTCTTTTAAGAAAAAAATAGGAAGGTGAACAACAGGTATGAGTAGACCTACATCAGTAAATTCATGTCCTATGACAAAGTTGAGTTTTGATAAATTTGCAATACAATATGAATAGGTACCATATACATTTTTATCACAATATCATAAACTGTTATTTCTGAGTATTTAAAATGCACATGCAATATTCAATAATATCTTTGTATCCTACTTTTGTATCATGCAAGTGCTATGGATGCATCACTTCCATGGAGTTATCTTCATTAGTTATACTAAAAACCCCATATATGACAGTTAATATAAATTAGACACCACATGTTTCTATAATTCATGAATATTTTTTTAACATTAAATTTTAAGAATAAATTAATAAAATACATCTGATACACTACATGTTATAATACTAACTTGTATATCTTATACATATTATCAAATGGGTATCCATTACAAAATTTTCAACATAATTTTTATTAAAATATATAAAACTTAGTTTTATACAGAGGTTGTTATCTAAATTCAATTTTTGAAAAATAAGTGCTTTCTCACTCACTAACTTTGCAATAAAAATAACACAAATTTTGAAATATTTTATGCCAAATAGCAATGCAATTAATTCTATGCATGTATATATGAACCTTCTTTATAATTCTTTAAGATTATTAAAGCTTTAAAAACTGAACAATTACTTGATTTAAATTTTCTCCCATTTCTAGTTCTTCTAGTTGTTGCATTTGTATTTCAAGAAGTTCTTGTTGCCGCTTTGCCTTCTTACGTAATTTTCTCTTTTTATTTTTAGACATCTTAGAGTTAGGGTTAGGTCCTCTGAATTCTTTAGGAGCAGTACTAACTACATATTGGAAAGAAAACAAACCTTATAAATTAATGTTTAGAGGATTTTTATTCACAAATTTTAAGCTTAAAACAATCCACAAAATAAAAAGAACTTGGAAATATTGTGATCTTTTAATACTTCCAAATTCTTTTTAATAATAAATTAAAGCTAAATATATCAAATACAAATATTTTCAAACATTTTATACAATTTAATATGTAAAAGCAACTTGACAGTGAAAAAAAAATTGATAAATGCAAATGAATAATAAAATAAAACTCAAAACATTAAAACACCCATTAACATACCTAACGAACCAGGAAGACGAATTCCCATTTTTTGCCATTGTGTTGCCTCATAGGCTAGTTTTCTAACATAGCTTTCATCAACAGCAATTAGAATATTTTCAGGTTTAATGTCTGTGTGTATGATTTTACATTGCCTATGCAAATAATCTAGACCTTCAATAACCTAAAGTAGATATTAGAAGATTTGCATTATTTACACATATTAGTAAGATATAAAATTTTTAAAAAACTCTTTAAATAATGAAAACGGATAATGCACTCATTAATTACATCAAAACAATTATAAACATGATCTCATGTGCCCTCCTTTTTTCTCTGATTTAATTTTTATTAATGTGTAGAGTTATTTAATTTTTAATATAACAATTATTTTATTTTTTAAATTATAAAATATCTATTATCTCTCAATGAAAACTTAAGTAATATAAAATAAGAGAATCTATTTACCTGTCTAATTATAAGCTTTACATTTGCTAATGGAATACCTTGATAGTTAGATCTTATGATCAATTTTAACAGATTGTGACCTAATACTTCGAATACCATACAAACATCTAGGAATATTTAAGGAAATTTAAGTACTACAAGTAGTTTTAAGCAAATATACAAGTGTTAAAAAATTATATTTAAAAAACCATAAAGTGAAAATAATTACTTTAATATAGAAATTAGTCAAATAATGATAACCAACTTATCCAATGAGTAAGACGCAAGTACATTATGAAATGACTGACACATCAGCAAAAGCAAGAAAGATTACAAGATAAAAATTTCTTTGTTGAATAAAAAATTTACAATTATTTAAGATAAGTACAATTTATACTTATCAAAATGACATCTTAAAAAATGAAAGAAAAAAAAAGCAGAAAAATTGATGATGTTACTACCTAAAGCTAATTATAAAGATTTGAAACACACAAACATTGAACTAATAATTAAAATATTTTAAAAACTGCACAAGTAACTAGATTAATTAGTATATTTTAAATTATATGAAATAATCCACACAAATTGAATTGAGACTATTACTATAGTATTTTAAAAAATATTTTCTCAGTGATCAAATTATTAATCTTATAAATTGAGATTAATATTGTAATCGGAATTTTATTAGAATAAAGTAGAAGACAGTAAATATATTATTAACACAGAAATTTAGAAATAAAATTTTGCAATTTAAGTATTAATAACAAAATTCGTTTTTAAATCTCTAATTTACTTATAGTAAACTTCATGTATAAATTTTAAAGTACCATATGAAAAAAAATTTTTTTAGTTGGTGCTATAAACCAGATTTAAGAAATATTCCATTGCAAGAAATATTTTGGGAGAAAAAAATCAATGCACTTAATATTTTCAAATATACTTAATATATTGATTATATTCATATGTATAATCACATACAAAAAAATTTGAATAAAACAACAAATATTTTAGACATTAAACATTTTTTAATGATGTTTTAATTTAAAAATGAAGATCCTTTCTCTCTCTTTAACTAAATAAAATCCTAATATCTTCAAGTAATAAATATTTTTTAAAAGGGAAAAATGGATAACAAAAACATGAAATTTACATAGTTATAGTAAAACTAACTCCATGAGAAAAATATTAGTAGTAGTACACGACACATTTTCAGTATTCAACTAGCTCTTAAGGGCATTATTAAACTACTTTGTGATTAATTTAATATTTTGAGCTTAGCACATTGACTAATATAATAATATTAAAAAAACTTGTTTTCAATATATTTTGCTTAGTTTTTGCTGCTGTACAAAAAAAAAAAATATTTTAAAAAATGCTACAAAATTTAAAAACAACCTGAAAGACACATAAAATATAGTAAGGAAGAGAACTATAACTTAGAATTACTACATTCCAACAAATAATTCAGAATTTTTTTTCTTATTTCTCTTGATTTAAAAAAGGATACGTGTTCCATTCACACCAGAAATTTTGAAGTCATCTAGCAATTGTACAACTTTTTCTCTAAAACAATTATTTGGATCACTTTCCCTTACCTAACAAATAAAGAGCTTTGTAAAATGTCTTATACAAAGGAATACATTCTAATTATTCTAAATACACATTAAAAAAATACTTACACTACGTAGTAATTTTATTTCATCTAAAGCTGTTTCTGTGTAATGAGACGCACTCTTAACCACTTTCAGAGCAACAAACCTTTTGCCACTAAAAGTTTTAAAAAAATAAAGAAAATACATTTTCCTTACTTTTGTAAGTAAACTTTTAAATAATTACTACTACTGTCTTAAATTTAAATTTTAAAAATTTCTTGTTGAAAGGAGGAGAGGAAACCATTTTAAGGTCATATTAATAAGTAAACATTTAAGTCCACTACAAAGAATTCTTAAAGGATTACTTAAAATTTACAATACTATAATTCAAGTAACAGATTTAAATTAAAAAAAAAATGTTTACATAGCAAAAATTATTTGAATACATTTTTCAATAAAACAAGTAAGACATGTAAAAAAATGTGTCTATAACAGTTATTTCAGAAGTCAGGAAGTAGAAAAAAATTACATTTGGAGAAGGAGAATAATCAAATACAGAAAATTATTTATAAACCCATGTGCTGTTTTTTTTTTAATCAAACATACATAATTTTTTTAAAAATAATGTCCAATTTATTGGATACTTTTATAGCTTCTACTATTGTAAATATCTACCATTAGCAACTTCTTTCAAAAGAATTTTTCAAAAATGCACTGCATTCAAATAATCTCGATAATACGAGATATTACATAAAAAATTGTCATGGTCTAGTTTTCATTTTAATCTAAAGAAGTTTGACATGACTTTTTGTATTAAAAAATATTAGATTAATGAGAAATAAAAGCAGTAAGTTTGGCTAAACTATCAAGCACATGAAATGTGTTAAGTACTGAACTGAATTTTATGTATAAATTTTAGAAGTTAAAGCCCACATACAAAATTAAGTGAATTTTCTTCAAATTTAGTTACTTAATAAATATTCATTAATAATATCTCACGTCAAATCCCAGCAAAGCCAGACTGTTGAAAAGTGGCCCCAGCCAAGTTTACGAATAACATGATATCGACTATGAAATAGGTCTCCAATTTTTACCGGATGATAACCACCTACAACAAACAATAAATAAAAATTCTGAAACAAATTCTTAAAAGATAAAACATTTTTATCATAATGTTTTACTTTATCAGAAGCAATTAATATTTATATTATTTTTATAAGAATATTTAATTAGATCTGGCATATATATATATATAATATTGAATTTAGTTTCTTTTTTCATAATTTTATAGAAAAATAAAATTTAAGTCAAAATGTACCTTTACAGTAGTCTTGAGGATCTTCTTGCTCATCATCATCAGATCCCAAAATTTCTTCATCATCCTCATCCTCATAAGGCATATCTAAATACTTTTGTTGAACACTGGATCTACATATAAATAAATATGATAAAAAAAACTTTTATTTGTGTAATTACTTTTGATCTCAAAAAAAGCTTACGAAGTAAACTTTATTTGAACTTAAGGTTAGCAGTTTTTCAAATTCGACAGACTTAACATGCATCAACCCTTCTACAAGGTGCGTCTTCAGAGGTGCTAGGTTCGAACATATCACATGCAGGCCACAAGTACATGACCATTAAAGAGGATTTTGATAGCAACCTCATTAATTGGGTGGAATTTTAAAATTTTAAAACGCAGAGATTATAGATCTTGCATGTAAATCTATTTGAACATACAAAAACACAATGAAAAATTTGAATGTTATTGAATGTTAAAAATGCTGAATCTGAATCTTGTACTGAAAACTCAGTACTAGAAACGTAGCAGAGTATGCTAGATACCTTTGCTTCAGTTAAAAACAATCACTTGTATTTTCAACTATTTTTATATGCATTTAACCTTGTGAAAGTTTTTTTTTTAGTACAAAATCATGTACTGTTAAAGGCTAGAGCCAGACTGACAGCAGATATTCTCAGATATATGTAATGCTTTGCAATCCTGAATTACACATGTAATACTTTGAAGTCTGATTCCCAAAATCTTGCAAATAAAAAAAAATTCTAACAAATAAGAATAGTTCACTTCAAACATAAGTATTGTTAAAATGCAGTCATTCTTTATGACATTCTTATATTGAATAAATATTGTATTCTGTCTCTATATATGTTTTGCTGTGTGCTTATGTATTATATCAGAGAAACATTTCATCAAATCAAAAAAATCGCCACACAAATGCTGTTATCATTATTACTAGTGTTTGCTAGTTTTCCCACTATTGGCTGCATATCCCAGCATTAAGCAATGTCTTTAAATTTGATGAAATCGGACGATAGTATAATACATATATGTAATTTTGTTCACTATTTATTACAAATAAAAATTATGTAAGGACATTGTATAAATACATAAGGTATTGGAACTTGAAAAAATTTGCTTTTTGATTTAATTTGGGCACTTTGATAAGATCATGTTTGCCATTCCTGGTCTAGAGCTATATTAAGTCATTAGACTGATCTTTCAGTTTTTCAACTAAGCAAAATTATACATTACATTTCTCTATAGGATCCTTTGCAACATTTAGATTTAATATTCCTGCTATGTAGAGACTTGACTTTGATAATCTATACATATACTAAAATACTTCTCATATTTAAAATGACTATTCAACTATTTATATTTGTTCCCAAACATTTATTGTTTTAATTCATTACAAAACTAAAATCGTTTAACAATAAATACATGGAGCTTTCGGTCTTTATAATGCAAAATATACATCACACTTTATAATATATCATACACTTCTTTTTTTTATCATGACATCCCCTTTTAACATGCCACACAAATACCCTATAAATGTTGAAAAAACTCAGATTTTAGAAAGGATTCTGGGAGAATATATGAAAAAATTAGGTTCATTGTACTTCTGAATAATAGAGATTTAAAAAAAAAAAAAAATGTGCACAATTACAGAATTTAAAAAAAAAAATAACCTTAAAAATTTTAGAATTGTAGTTTCTAATCAATACATTGAATTCAGAAATACTCAGCAAATAATTTCAGGGGGAAAGGGGGGGGGGGAAGAGTTATGAATTTGCTTATCATAAACTTGAAAATTAAAATAGCATTTTTAAACAATACATTAAGTATTGTTACTAATTATGTCAAAATAATTAATTCCTCAAAAATTAATCAGAATTCCAAACAAATTTCAAAGACATATCAATGTGATACAGTAAAGAAGTCACTTTATTTTTTTTTAAATAATCCTTCTCTTTAAAATTTTTTATAACAAATATATTTAAGTGGATCAAATATAAAGTAAATTCAAATAAGATGCAACATTCACAAATGTCTCAACACAAAGATGAAAAAATATTTAATAAGTCTAGAATCATAAGTCATCCTTTAGGCATCTTTTTGCTAGTTCATTCACACTATTAACTTTGGTGAATTAGCAGAAGTAGCATACTTGCATAACAAATGGTAACATTATGCACATATATATATAATTTCTTATAAATAAACTAATAAAATTGCACATTTCAATGATGACATCCAATATTATTAAATACTAAAAGTGTTAATAGCTGGTTTTTTTCCTCATGATTATCTAAGAAATTGAAAAATTGTCTAAGAATAAGAAATCAAAATGTAAGGCAATATAAAATTGTTAAAATAACACACAAGAAATAAAAGGTTACACTAAACTTTTTTTATTTTTTTAAACTCACTCAAGACCTAGTCATGAGCACTATCAGGCAGCAATAAACTGAATCTTAACTGTCTGAAAAAAAGTTTGGTTGTTTAGCAAGTTGATTTTCATACTATATTTGGACAAGTTGTGCTCAGCACTTTACAGGGTTCATCGTCACTAATAGGGCTCGTGCCGTTTTACAGTGCAGCATTAATATAACTCCCACTCACTCAAGCATTTATTTTACCAATAAGTTATGTTTCATTTAAAATATCAAGTAGTTAAAAAATATGGGAAGTTGTTGAAATAGGAGGGAGTGGGTAAAATTGTTTTATCTTATAAAGAGTGGGAGATGACAGCTATTAAATTTAAGAACCAATTAATTAAGATTCTTGCAAGAACTTATTAGCTCCTCATACAAGGAGATGTTAACTTACATATCTTTGCAACATTCTAGTATGGAAAGTAGAAATCATTCACCTTATGATAAACAATATTAGTTCCCAGAATATATTAAAATCTAGTTAATAAGCTGTTAAGACATTACAATTGCTTATTTTCATAAATAATCTTTTGCAAGGTGGGGGGGGGGGTATTTTATTATAATAACAAAATAACTTAGTACCCTTAAACTGAACATTATTTACATTTCATTCTAAGTGACTTTTTGAGAAGAATTAAAAACTGCCTTCAAATAAGTCTACATAGGACATCTCTCATGTTATGCAGAAAGAGCATTTTATCAAATAATATTCATTATTTTTTATTTTATTTTGAGCCACCTAGTGTATCTTTTTATTACAAGGTTCTTTAAATTCTGATTTCTTCATATTTTTTAAGAAATTCAAATAAAAATAAAATACAAAACATAATGATCTCTGGTCCTAGAAAATTCACCATTTCCTTAAAAGCACTGACATAAGACCCACGACAAAATAACATTTTTTTTTTTTTTTTTGCTTTTACTTTCTTTTTCAATAATTTTACAGTACATAAATTCCAAAATGAAGACTTTAAATATTCTTTTTTTTCTTGCAAATATTTTGAATTAAAATTAATGCACACATTTAGGATTTTAAGAAAAATCATCTTATATAAAGTATAAATACATAAATAATTTTTATTTTTCTATAAAAGATTTCTACAGAAACTAAACTTGATTCATCCAACCGATTCTAAGTAATCATTGAGAAAATTAATGTGCAATAAAGTTATATTACATCATTGTAAAAAGATAAATTTTAAAATAAATAGGAAAGACAGCAAAAGAGAACTATATCCATTAATTAAAAATTTTACATTTATTCTTATTTACCCTAACATAATACAGATTCTTCCAAAAAATGGTTTAGGGACAAATTTTATTTGAAATAAAAATATTTCAAATAAACATGAACTTAGTCTTAGATCTTATAAAGCATCTTTATACAAGCAGATAGTCTTTTAAAATTTAAAAATTGATATTTAGAAGCATTTCCAAATAAAATACTATTTTCAAATTCTTTTCTAAAAAAATTAAGAGCAAAATTTTATGTATTTCTTTCTGATTATGAGAAAAAACATTTTAGAGACAGTCTGATTAAAAAAGTGGAATGACCAGTAATAAAATCTTTGATTAAATTTTTATATGTTGATAATGAACATAAGAAAATTTAAGTTTAAAACTTGTAGGCTTAAAATTAGAAAATGTCATTAAAAACTAATTAATTAAATATAACTTTTTTTTTTCTAATTGAAAATAGTGTATTCCTGGACAAGGTTTTTTTTTTGTATTCCTTGCAAATTTCTTTTTGATGGGTAAGATGTACGAAATAAATAGATATCAATTTACAAAAAAAAAGAGTGAATAACTACTTTTTTAAAATAACATATAGTACTTAAAAATTCAAAATTTGTTTTATGTGGTTATATAAAAAGATGAATCTCTACTTAATGAATTTTCCACATAATGAACATTTTTCTGGGATTTAGCGATTTCGTTAAATAGAGGTCTGACTGTATATTAGCCAACCTGACAGAACTATTCTGTTACCTCTCTAGGATCCATTCACAATATGATTTATGCCATGCACAATAAGATACATCCATTCATAATTGAATGAAAATTGTTCTTGTTGTTTCATAAATGAATACTATACTCGGACACATGCGTTCAGGTATATCATTGAGAAAGTCCACCTAAACTGCTTTCAGCAGATTCCAGAATTTTTATTTCTTAGTAACTGTCCATGATTGCTTCATGTACTTTAATTGGAAAATTTCATAAATAGGTCTGACTACTAATTTTTTTCAAATTGCAAATGAGGTTTACATAAAACCAGAAATCCCATACAATGCTTTAGAAATGGAAGTGAAAAAACATTTAATATTTACAGCAACAAAACATAGTTATTAGTGTTTTTTATTTACATAAACACACAAAACTGCAAGATTTAAAAAATGGCAGTTGCAGAGATGTTACAAAGTAAATTGCCCTTACCAAGTCAATCAGGGATTTATTTTGCAATATATAATTACTATCATATCGTTTAATATTCAAATAATGTGGTATATTGAGAATAATTTTTTTTGTTTTACTGCCAGAGCTTTATATTTACATTATACATATCATAAATATGTATGAAAAAAATATTAAAAACCCCCATGAAAAATTGATTTATTCAAAACTGAAAAATACAATGAGAGAAAAATTTATCTTATTTTAAGCTATTGCATTTTATAATATCATTATTGTTACAACTGTCATTTTAATCATTGCGAATTTTGGGAGGAGGGAGAAGATAAGTAAATTAAATTAGAAGACTGTACACTATTTCCTATAAATCCCACTTATTTTTCGAATTCATTATTTTCTGACTTATTGTGGCTAAGAATTTTCTTAAATAGATCAATTTAACAGAAAAACTGAGCATAGTTGCGATATTTAAATTGAATGAGAATCATATTGAGGCCCAACATCAATTAAGAATGAAAACAGAAACATTTATTCTGTATGTAATGTATAAAAGCATTTTTATATGATTAATTTCAACAGAAAATTCATTAACTTTCTTTTTCTATATGTTATAAAATTCCTTTCAAAATTACATATTTTTTTCTTTATTTACAAAATTGAGTTGGTAAAACAATTTATAAAATTCAGTAAAAGCAACATCCTTAATGAGACAGCTTTCGATTCTTTTAAAAAATTCTATTATAAAAATTAAACAGAATTTTTATATCATACCTGCAATTTAGACTAGATAATAAATAAATATTAAATATGAAATGAAATCAAAATGTTCAGAAACAAGAATTAAGCTTTTCTTAATTTAAAATCAATCTAACCTAATCACATAATCACCCAAGCAGACTGAATTCAAATCCAAGAAATTTTCATTAATTTAATGAATTTATTATTTAATTGAATTGAATTATTGAAACCAAAACTACTGATACAATTTATTAGATCTCAGAACATAACAGCTAGATTGTATGAAAATCATTATATATAAATATATACATTTGAAAATAAGAAAAAGGCAATCCTAATTAAGAAAAATGGTACCTATATAAAAAAAATTATTTACAAAGAGAAACAAATTGTTGGAATAAATTATTTTATATTGAAAAGCTATGGACAGCAATAAAATATTGTTGATAAAGTATTTTCCAATTTAATTTGATTTAAATTTATGTCACAATCTGAAGTAACATGAGTGATATTGGCGATGGACCTCATAATTTTTAATCACATCGAAGTGATGAGGATAACATCAGATACAGTGCTCCACTCTCCAAGCAACCACACCACACCAATGTGAAGACTTTGAATCTTGACAGATTTAGAGTGCATCAACTTCTCTATACAGTGAGTAGATAGGTCTTCAGATCCACAACATCGACCATGCTCATGACAACAGTAGCCGTGAGATAATTACCAAAACAATGTTTTGCTGATCATCTTTACATAGCCCTTTTTGAGGATTAGAAAAATCTGAATACAAATTTTTAAAAATGAAGCAACATACGTAAAAATTAATATTTATGCATCAATTTTTCTAAAACTGTAAATGTTATATGAAAATATGCACACTCGCACAAAACAAGATTAAATGTAAATAAAACTAAAAGCTAATAAAAAAATAACATTCTGAACTGGAAAAAATTTGCAATTTCACAAAATTCAGAAATACTTCAAATGTGATCTCTTTATTAACTTCATCTCTGTTGCATGTTTGTTTAATATTTTGAATTGGTAAAATCCTAGGAGAGCCCACACCCTTGGCGACAAACCGAAAAAAGCACCAAGCGAAAATGACTATGGCGGCAAGTGAATATAGCAGAACAAAGTGGATGTGTAATGAAAATATATGTAAACAATACACAATTTAATCAAATATATTTAAGATAAAAAATATAAAAAACAGCACTTACTCTCTTACTGCTGATCTTTTCCGAGTGGAGGATACAGCGTAACAGACCACAAATTCTTTCTTATATTTCTGCAAACATGTGCATTCACATCTTTTATTCAACATTTCCATTCAAATTTGTCCAAAACAAAAAACACTCCTTTGTTCATACATAATCCCATTCACTCATTATATTTAGGACATTCACAATTCAAAGCAATCAATCCTTCCTTCATACATTGTTCAATCAATTCTTTCTCCTACCATTCACATTCAACAAAGTAAAAAATTCTAAGGTATACTCACTCATACATGCAGCCACACTTCTAGCCGAATGACAAAATTCGAAATGCTAGCCTACAAAATAGCAAAATACGAAAATTCCAGAAATAGTTAGGTTTACCATATCTAGTGTAACAAAGAAGGGTTACCAAGATGATGCAATTATCACCAACCAAAATAATTTATGCCAAGGGTGTGGACTCTGCTAGGACCAACCTTTGAATTCTGTTCGACTCTTTATACAAACAATACATTCATTTGCACTTATGATTTAAGTTAAAAGTATATTTTAGATTTTTCATATAGTGATCTCAAATACAGTCGACTCTTGATAATTCAAAGTTAGGGGGACTAATGAAAAACTTAGAATTATCAAGAGTTCAAATTACTAAGAGGGTAGGAAAAAACTCCCAAAATACACAAAGAGAAATTTTTCTAACACATTTAAATTTGAAACTATGTAAAAATCAATTGTGCATACCCGCTCATGCCTTATTTGGTGCTACATGCCGTAAGTCATACATATGAGTCATAAATCGTCATGTCTTAAACAAAATAAGTCTAAAGCAAAATACAAAATCCTACCCATCTCTTCTTCATGATAGCGACCATCCTTTCTGAATACATGTTTAGCAAGGCCACATGTTTTAAATGAAAGATATGGATGGTTGACAACAAGTGCAGCCAGTTTATTGTCCACTTGAAGAAGGAAAGCAATAAAAGTGCCTTCTTGCTTGAGGAACAGGGAAACACAAAGAAGGGATGAAAGACAGATGGTCATCAATGAACTATGTTACAGTGGAGACATGAAGAAACAATTCAACACAAAACATGTAAGTTCCAACCTGTTTGCAACAGGACTCTATATGATAGTGGGTGTTCAAATTCTCGAGAGCTATATAAGATAACTTTGAATAATTGCGTGTTGTATTCTGGTCGGATGTAGATTTTACTTTGAATAACTGAGTGTACCTAAACATATTTAGTTCAAAATATCAAGAGTTTATCAAGGGGCTTAGCATGTACTTCGAATTAACGAGAGGTTTGTATTATCAAAGACTTGAATTAGTGAGAGTCAACGGTATATACTGTAAACGATGACTTTATTATAATCATGTGACACAGTGTAGCCACTAGTAAAAAAAGCTGAGTTTCCGAGAACAGTAGTACAGTGAAATGCCAATTAATCGATAATTATAAATTCAAGATGAAATAGGTTGCTATAGTTCATAAAATTTTTGATGTTAAACTACTAACATAGGGATAATATGCAATTATTTTTATTTTTAACCGATTCTTGAAACAAAATAAAGTATTTATCATCATTAAGCAGACAAAACTATAAGTAAAAATTTCAATAATGTAAATCTAAATTACTTTAATAAATGATCCAAATAAAAATTTATGTACAATAAATTAATAAAATAATGAATTAAATGCAACTTTGCTAAGCACTTCAATTTCACAGAGCCAAATATTTTTGTAATTCAAATGCTTCAAGAGGAATGAATCTGCTTATTGAAAGTATAGTCCCAACACCAGTCAAGAAATATTTCCTATACTTGTGAAAATTTATCTAATGTAATTACCGTAATTTCGCACGTATAGTCCGCACCATCGTATAGTCCGCAGACACGATTTTATGTAAAAAAATTTTCAAAAATCGTCAGATAGTCCGCACCACCGGATAGTCCGCGGACTATACGTCCGAAATTACGTTATTTTAATACAGCAATATTAATGTATTTTAGAAACAAAGAACTAAGTATAAATAGAAAAAAAAGTACTTCCTTACTAATATACCTTCAGAAATAAAACGCTAAATACAAATAAAAAACAGTGCTTACTAATTAATCATATATTAATTAATCACACATTAACGAAAACCTTCAAAGTCCGATTCATCGGTATCAGAATTAAACAGTTCTAATATATTTTCGGGAAGAGTGTCCGAAAGATCATTTTCAGCATCACTCTCTTCACTGTCAGTGATTTCCTTGCTTTCACTAACAATCCCGGCTTTTATAAATCCCGATCATCGGCAGTTCACGACAGCGTGTTTTTTAAATTTCAACGATTTTAACCGTGAACAACCAGCGTATTATCCGCACTGGTGGATAGTCCGCAGCTTCAAAAATTCGCATTTTAAACACAGATAGTCCGCGGACTATATGCGCGAAATTACGGTACCAACTATATCAGATATTAATAAAACACATTTTCATTGAATATTTTAAACATTATAAAATAACAATGCATCAAGAACTTAAAATTTTTGTGAAAGCCAGAACAAAATAATTTATAAATTTGAATTAATACAAAATTAATAACTAATTAATGTATGATAAAAATAGTTTATTTAAAATAATTTTAATGGCATTAAATACATATTGATTTCTTATATGTATATCAAGTCTTCAGACATTTGTGAATATTCTACTAGATAAATTCTTTTATGTACAAAAAGAAAATTCCTAGTTTAAGTAAACCTGTCTCAATATACTGAAAATATATATATAATTATATATATTTATCAATAAAATTTTGTAACAAAACACTGACAAGATATTTAGAAATGAAACAAATATGTGAATCAATCAGCAATACTATTTTAATTTATATTTAAATTTAAGTTATAAAATATTTTAGCCAATTTCTTAAAAGTTCTAATACATATACATGACATAGAAAAACCAATAAAGCTTAAATCACAAGTTGATTAATCCCAATATTTAATGAAATGTACTGATGAAATTTTTTAAGTCTAGACCAAGATGAACAGAATGTAAATTTTACCACCTGTAGAGATAAATAAAATCAATTTAAAAAAAGTTAGTGAATCTACTTTTAACTATAAATATTTTAACAATAAATTACCTACCAAAATATGATCAAATCTGTTTAAACATATATATACAATAAGCAAAGTTATTTACAATCTTAATTTCCTTACTATTTTAAGTAAAAATTACAAATGAAACTTACAGTTTCATACTTCAAAAAGTTACTCTTACTGCAATGCAGTTCAAACAAAATAAGATAATCAAGAAAATATGTAATTTTAAATTTAATTAAAAAATTAAAAAGACTACATTTTTAATTTTCTTACATTTTTAACAGCTGTAGAATTTTGTTAACAAATGTTTAATTAACCCCAAATTTGATATACTAAATAACTCAGCAAAAAAAAAGCTGTTTGATACAACTACATGCAATAGCTATTTTCAGTATGTTTGATTGTTTCTTATCAAAATAATTATCAGTTAAGATAAAAATTAAATATCTTTACATCTTTTTAAAAAATTGTAATCAGTTTATCATTTAACTACCATCTAACAAAATATGTAATTCCTTTGAAATTATACTTATGTATCCATAAATAATAACTTTGCTGCATTTAAATACCCTTTTCTTCCCTACTAAACCCAGACTTTCAACATACAGTGAATGGCTTCAATAAGGTTAATAAGATTCATATAGTATCACAGATGTGTGTGATAATGAAGAAATCTCTAATTCAAATTCAACGTAAATTTTAAATATTAAGTTTTATTAATGTTCATTCTAAAGTAAACTATTTCAAATAATAACAAAGAATGACATCTTTTAAAAAAATCTTATAAATCTTAAGTTTTATAAAAATATTAATGTTACAAAGAAAAAGAAATTGCTGGTTAACTAAAAAAACATATACTATATTTATTTCATATAAAGAGTTATCCTTTAAAGAAGACAAAATAAGTGATACTACTATTTAAACGACATGCAACATTTTAAGCTATTCAATTTAATCGAAATTGCTATGTTGTTTTTTTAATTTTCAAAAAGTCTAGACAATTTAATGCTGAAACCCTAGATAATAAAAATGCAAAATTTAAGAATAATACGAAGCATTTAAAAACTTTCCAAGAATAATAGAAATTAACGCAGGCCGGGACGCACTTCAAAACATTGTATGAATATTTGTGATGGTAATTCATATCCTGTGCGCTACGACAAACTTCAGGAATTATATGTTTGTTGTTAGTCACTGACAAAATGCCCCTTTATTATAAATGAATAAAAAAAGGAATTTTAAAGAATCTTTAAGTGAATTTTTAACTTTTAATACTTTCGCATCTACATGTACTCAAATGACGAATGACAAGGTTATGAATAACTTTCATCAAAGATTAATAGAACTGAAGAAGGCGAAGTTGAACATACTGAATGCACTTACGATTTTGGGGTTTCTGTATTTTCTGGTCTGCTTTTTAGCTTAGATTTCGGACCTTTCGATCGCTTTTTCTTAGCCTGGATGGCCATTACTAGAGACAAAAAAAGTTAATTACGTAATTATAATATAATATTAATAAAACATTGAACTGCGAGAATATAAATAAATGGTCACCCTACACACCTTTTCTATTTAAATCTGAATTCATTCTCTTTAAATAAGGATTTAGCTGCAGATTTTGTTATTAGTAAATTGTCAATACAACACTATACATGGAGCGAACAAACTTTAACTTACAATTATGAGTAATGCTTTTGTTGCTGATCTCCGCAATACAAGAGGAAGAAATAAGATTGGTCAAATGTAAACTCAAAAGCTAAATAATGAAATAAATATCAAATTTTCTCAAAAACTATGATAAAATTATGAATAATCATATTTTTTGGAATTAAGATGCAAAATATATTTTATTTTTTTTATGATTATGTCAAACACTGTTTTCCCTCATTATAGCCTCTTGGATTAATGCTTTGTTGAAGTACATTATGTATATATATATATCTTCAGAATCTTATCTGACATCGTCAAATAACAGATAATTAAGCATTGGATTGAGAAAGATTGAACTTAGGTCTTTAATGTTCAAAAATTATTCTTTTTGAATCAATAGCACAACCAAATGAGGATTTTTTTTTTCTGGTTGAATGCAACTGATGACAACTACATACACACACAAATTCAGTTCTTCAAAAACCCTCGAAACTTATAGTATTCAAGACAGCTTTTTGTTGTTTAAATCAAAGGTAAACACGTTTATTATATCATTTTCAGCTAGGTAAGTTACTCATTTATATATTTTGTTTCTTTTGCATTAAATATTTTGAAGTGCGTCAAACTGAGTCACTCAATCTTTCAAATAAAGGATGCACTATTCAAGGTCAAGTATAACTATTGAAGAAACATAATATATATAGGAACATCATATTTTCAAACTACTAAAACTAATAAAGAGAAGCACAGTGGCTGAGTGGTAGTGCATCGCGCTTCCACTCCACAGGTCCGAGGTTCAAACCTCGGGCTGGGCAAGATCAACTTAGCCTTTCATCTCTTCAGTGGGTCGATAAATGAGTAACAAGCTTGCTGGGGAACTTAACACTGGAGGTTTCACGTCAGACTGACCACCTGATCGGAACATCTGCTCATGCACCTCAGGGCCCAAGATCACATATACTGATATGGGCACAGTAGGCCTTGGCCCTTATGGGTTGTAATAAAGAATTAATAATCAGAGCTGGACAACAAATAGTAATTGAAATAAATATACTTTATTGGACAATGAACAAAAAAAAACAGTTAAAAAACCGTATATCTACACCTTCCCATTTATTATACGCTGACATTAACCCCAAAACTCACACATTTAAAAAAAAAACCTAGCAAAATACATCCAGAAACTTGTTTTGGCAAAAAAAAAAAAAAAAACTGAGCCTTACAGTAGTCGCATATGACCATACCTGACATGTTATCATGGTAAATTCGCAATAACAACTTAAATCCTGAAAAAAATGAATCAAGTATGATTGGAAATAATTTTCTATGGAATAATTATATATCTTTAATTAAAATTTTATTTAATTAACACAAAGAGAGTAATGCAATTTTTTATCAAAAATAATTATTCTTGTTCAATTTGGGGAAGAGCAGTAATGATAATTTATGATAACTAAAATATGACACATATACTTGTGTTTTCAAAGTATTTAAAAACCGTTGTGAAAAATAGCGTCAATAACAGTACCACTGTTAGTTGTGGAAACATTTCGATTTGTGTTCATTTTGAGCTTGAGTTCAACATTCAAAAAAGCTATGAGTGGCTAGGCTTCCAGCAAACTGAAGTTAACTTTAAAATCACCCCTCAAAATCATGGGAAGCGAGTGATAGTTTATTTTTTAAAAGAGCAGAACCACCTTCGATACATCGTAAAAGTAAAAAATGCAGAAAATCTTTAATTTTTGAACCGTTTTATTCGGAGAAATGTATACGACCACCGAAATCACTGTTTGTCCATTTTCAAATAAGCATTTTGCCGCACAAATGTCCCCAATATCTTGACTAACAATACCCAGTCCACTTGTTTGATGATAAGAAAGATCCATATGTCGAGCCACAACATGTGAGTTGTTCTGTTTACGTTAGATCGCAACACCACCTGCTCTGTGGCCCGGTCGTTTAAATTGTACGCAGCAATCGAAGTCAGGCATCGAAACACGTTCGTCATTGTCTAACCATGGCTCTGCCTAAGGGACTTAGCTTCTTTGAACCTAAAGTGCGAAAACAAAAACAAAGATCCCACGGCCTAGACCGCAGGAGGTGCGGGATGGAAGCGGAACCCCTCCCGAATGAAGGAGAAAAAACAGAACGTCACTGAATAACGTGCGCTTCCCCAACTTCCTGTTACGCATTTCCGTCCCTTTTCACGAAATCGCTTCCACAAATCTCCAGAAATCGAGAGGAAAGATGTTACACATCAAAAATTTTTTAAAAAATTTATTTTTATTTTGGATTTTGATCCACATTGCAGATAAGATCCAAAATATCAATCTTACATGTGCATCGACATTTAGTATTGCTTTAGTATTGCTTCACGAATTGCTGTTTCGATGAAAAGAAAAATATTTTTATCAGTAAAAATATATATTTGCTCTTTTTCAACAGAAATAATAATAATAGAGTAGTATTTTATATTACAAATATTTCTCAACATGTTCCTTTGAGTGATTATATTTGGAAGAAAGGCTTAGCACACATATCCGAACATTACAAATATAACGACTTTTTTTTACTTTCTTTTCCTTTTTCCTTCAATATCCCTCTTAGCACAACACACAGCGTAGTATCTTGTGAAAGCTTCTTCTTTTTGTGTGTGTGTGCTAGTGAAGTGATTCTCAACCACTGTGCCACAGCAATTTTGTGCACCACCAAATTTTTTAAAACTATTAATTATACTCTGAGAAAAAATAAAATCTGGAACCAAATAATTCGACCGTTTTATAGAAATAAAAAATTGATTGGGTTCGTAATCAATACAGATATATCTATACATGAATTAACTTTAAATAAAGAGGAATAAGGAAATTCGCTCTGTAATAATCAAGATTTAATTTCGAAACACTCGGAAGAGTCAATTAGTTCATTTGATATTAAAATTAGAAGCTGTTATCTCATTATAACCAAAAAAAAAGCTTTAAAAATACTGCTACAGTTTTTTACATCTTATTTGCGTGAATTCAGATTTTAAGCATTAACAAATACATAATTGAACAAAAAAGATTAAGAACTATTAAATGTGGATGACAAAATGAGAGTGGCATTATCGTTTTTACGGCCAAATATAAACGAAATCATCAAACATCATCAAGCTCGAACTTCGCATTAAATATGTATTCTTATAATTAATTTGTAATTAGTATTCAATAAACATTTTGTTGTCTTTGTCGTACATATTAATTTATTCAACATTGAAAATTATTCCATAAACTATTTCATACAGTGTATCACAGATAAATAAAATTCTTTGAAACTTATTTTAATGTAGGTGGGCAGCCAAATTGTGAAATTGTTAAAAATGTACCGCAAAAAAAAAAAAAAGGTTGCTAATCACTGTGGTAGTGGAATAAAAGAGTGGGAAAAAAATGCCGTTCCGTTAGTCGTAGAACGCCGAAAGATTTTGGACCACCCGATTTTTCTATATTTGTATCTCTATGATTACTTTGTATTCCTACCAATTTTTTTCTGTAATCTAAACTTTTTTCACCTCAATTTTATTTTTTATACAAAACACATGGCTTCCAAAAGCTGTCTAACAAATGAAAGAATACTGTTTTTTTTATCACATTTATCTAAATTTACCATAAACTTTTTCTAAATTTACAAAATCACGACGACGGATCGTAGTCAATCTCGTGAGAGCAATCGGTGCTAGCTATATTCGAGTGTGAAAATTATAGCAACATAAAATATAACTCCACTCAAATTACCTGGATTGTACATTTACATTTCTAGGGAAAAAAAGACTAGATAAAACACAGCTAAGCCTGTTAAACAGCGTCAAAAAAAATGTCCAAAGTATTTTTAAAAAATTAGGCACGTTCCCTGGTCATTCTTTTATAAGAAAATCTTTTCAGAATTGTTTCTAACATTTTTTTCGACGAATTAGAGATAGAATTATACATGAGTCACCCGATAAAGCTGCACGAGAGCTATGGGCGACTGACCTCGTAATTTAAACCATGGTCAAGTGACAAGAATGACACCTGTGAGCTTGTGCAATTTTAAAACTTTAAATTTTTGAAAATTTTAAAATTTTACTCCTTTAATAACTATTAATTTTTTGACCTGAATTTTTTTTGTAACATTCTTAAGGATGTTCTTGACAACTTTAGAGGGATCAATTTTACAATAACTTAATTAGTTTTGGAGAAAAAAATAAAATGTTCATATGCATGCTAAAATTCAACAAAAAAGTCAATATTTCCTACATTAAAATTTTTTTTTTAAAAAAAAGTATTTAGTTTACAACAAAAGGGATCCTTAAATTTGTTACATGCTTTATATATAACACACAGGGGAAAAATGGAAGTGATTGGTATGTAATTGTGGAAACAGTAGTATTTTGAATGTACTAATGTATCAAAAAACACAAACTGAGAAAAACCTATTTAGTTTATAACTTTGAAAAAATAATTATGATAAACTTAACTAAACTTAAAATACCACTTTATAAGGCCTTAGTTATATATTTTTCTTTAAAATAATTGCATTTTCGTATTTTTTCAACCCATATATTTTTATAAATGATCCTTTTTAGAGAGTATTAATTGCACATGAAAATTCAAGCAAAATGTTTAAAAAAAATTGTTTTGTCATGACAGAAATTTTAGTTTTTTCTTTACATAATATTAAAGTATTACATTTGTATGAAAAATATATGAGGAATAAAAACTGAAATTATGAATTTTTTAATATAAAATGCCTTAATTCAAACATTTTACATGAACACATTTCACAAAGAAAAAAAATTACATTATTGTGATGCCTCGGTAATATCCTGCTTTATATATCACACCTTCTTTTTTTATAGTTATTATTTCTCTTTTTAAAATAGATTTTTTTAAACATAAAACGCTTTTTTGAGTTTTTTTTTTTTTTTTACTGAAAAAGGGAATGAATTGCCTAATTTGTTAATTTACACTTTTTAAATGAAGTTTTATCCAACTTCTAATTTTCCGACATGCAAAAGTCATTCAATCAAAAGATAATAATGCAAAGGATAATATTAAATAAAAATATTTAAAAAAACGATAGTTCAATCATTTTTGGGGTACCAAGTCGCCTTAAAGTCATGACTATGAACTGCCAAAATACAAAATCTTTTCTCAGTCTCCAGAATCAATTTTTACGTGTCAATAAATGCTCATATATATATATATATATAATCCTTATGACTTAAAGCCAAACATTACTTTGAAGTATAACAAGACATAGGTCATAATAAAAGTAAAATGGTCATAGTAATGTGTTAGTAAATTCATAATCTTAGGAACACTAAGCTTATTGGGTTGAAAATTTTTTTTAAGTCACGAACCTTTCCCTATACTTGCTTATATCAGTGGGCTGAAAAAGAAGAGAAAAATAGTCCATGAAAAATTTATTTCTAGACTGAATAATTTTGTAATTTTTCCAAAATTTGGTCAATGAAGGGGTCTTTTCATCAAAAGCTGCTTGAATTGTGAAAGTGCTCGTTTCAAATAAACACTTGAGTTGAAATAACGCCTTGGTCCATGAGTTGCTGTACGGAGACAGTATTTAGAGAAAGAAAATTAATTCTGACACTATTATAAAAATTAGAAAGTCAAGTAGGATGACTTGGTGCATTGTATCATAACAATTAAGTTTTAAAGCTATGTTTCTGCTTTCGCAGCAATTTTGCACAACAGGGCAAGAATAAACTTTAATTCAATTTTCAAACACAGATTTAATAAACCAGCATTTCTTATTAGAACGCCACAGAACAGCTCACATCCCTATAAAGCTCGAGGATTTCAAAGTGATACACAAACACGAACTTCAATTTGAAATCAGCAGATGTGTGTATGTTTCGTTCTAACAATAAGATAACTCGATCACTTGATGCTTTATAACCCCGGTAAGATCCAGGGGCGTAGCAACCGCCGTATCAGCTCTATCAATGATACAAGGACCCCAATCTTTGAGATCCCAAAAATACGTAAGCAAAAAATCGCAAAATGTTAAGGGCCTCTAGGAAGGGCTTTTTAGGAATTTTGATACAGTGCCCAAGCAGGACTAGCTACACCACTGGTGAGATTGCTCATTTTTCGCCATATAAGTTTTAGAAGATAGTTTCCTCCAATATAGCCTAGTTTCGTTGACGTTAAACATTTGTTATCAAGGTAGCTTTTTCAATATTTTGCTTTAGTTACAGAAATTTTAACTTTGCTTCTTTATCAGCCCTTGTGCTTTTGCTCCAAATGTGAACGTTATGAATCCCTGAGCAATTTTTAAAGAGAAAGAATCACCTACGGCTTGCTTGAAATGTTCACCTGTTACTTTCCATACTGTTCTTTTAGAGTAGGAAAAATATTTGTGAGGCTTTTGCTTGAATTTCTTGTTGACTTCTTAATTCAATAAACTCTTATTTGGTTACTGTCCTGTTACTGTTTTTTTACTGCTGAGAATGTTTAACTGTTTACTGTGAATTTTAAGGTTCTTTTAGAAAGGATTTCCAAATTTAACGTCAAAGGATTCTTTGGGGTTACAATTTTCTGGGAAGCAAAATTATTTAGACATTCCATTTTCCTGATAATTCTTTTAATCTTTCACTATCTTTCGAACCAAAGATTCAATAATTTTTTTTTATCTCTTAGTATCTTGAAAAATAACATTCTCATTCATTTTAATAATTGTCATCCTTTCTTAACTTAATAATTTATGTTTTTTTTTGGTTTAATTACAAAATTTATCAAATTTTCGGTTCTCTCATTCATTATAAATAAGTTAAAAAACAATATTAGCCATGGAATTCTATTTTAAAAAAGAGTGAATTGGATGACAAACATATTAGAGGTGCACGCGATGAGGTTATAATAAAGATTGAAGGCATGTTATATGCCAGTGGACTTTACACGAGCCCTTTCTTTCGGTGAACAATTTTGTGCATACGTACGCACTAACCATCGTGCTTGACCTTGACCTATTAGCACTACTCATTTTGGTTATACGTATTATTTTAGCGAGAACATTTTGGCACACTATTTTTCCAAATCGCATAATAGTGAATTTTAACTGGTACTAATTAAAGTTCATTACTCAAATTAGTAACCATACTATATAGTGTGGTCTACATTGAGTGAAATTGCACTAAGCGAGGTATTACTGTATTCTGAAAGTTTGTAGAAGGTCATAATACTCTCTTGTCGAGTAAAACGATTTTTGATGACGATTATGAATATTAGGATAATTTTTTTCCTTCTCAAGATAAAACAGTAGTTGGATTCAGTATACATATACTGGTGTTCAAAATTAAGGGAATTTTTAGATTTTGTCGATTATTTTGAGAACTACTGGACAGATTTTAACCCTCTGAGTGTTCACCCTTGTCCTGAAAAATCATTCCGAAAGCGTTTACTTCTTTTTGAGAATTCCTTCGAAAGTGCAACACATTTAATTCCTTTCCCCTTTAAAAAACGCGGGAGTCTACAGGGGAAGATTTTATTACTCAGTTCGGCCTCTTTGTTGCTTTAAAACCGGGATAAAACTCGTTCACAGCTGTGACGTTGCCTTGTGCGAATTTTGGGAGGAAAAAGCGGGTCCACGTGGTTGTTTGATCGGTTAGGTCACAATAAAAGTGAAGAGTTAAAAAAAATAAAAACTCGAAAGAAAGAAACTTGTTACAAAAGTTGAAAAATACTTGTTTACTTTAAACAAAACAAAACTTAAAAAAATTAATTTAGGAAAAATAAACTATTTTGGACTAACGATTTGAGCCAGGAAAAAATACCTTGTACTTATTGTGGAATATGAGACTAAGAAAACACAAATACATCGTAATGTTTTTTAAAAAGTAACTATGTAAAAAAGAGTAAAAGTGACCATCTCTCTCTCTCTTTTTAAACAATAAGAGAATATATAAAGTATCGTTACATACGACGATTATGTTTATGAAATGAAATCAATCTTCCTCTATTCAATTATATTTAAATTTAAAGTAACATAAAGAGGGATTTCAATACTTTTAATTTATATATATTTTAATCCTATAAATGATGTTTTTATGTTAAATTAATTTTTCGGAAAAAATCTAAATTTTATTTCATAGTCAAACAATTTGTACTAAGCAAAAATACCTTCTTTACATAGGCATTTGTGACGGAGCAAAAAGCAAATTTAGTCAAATTTTTTATTTTTATTTTAATGGGAATATATTTTTCTTCAAAATGGTAAAAGTATTTCTAACCATTTTCTATTAAAATTTAATTTTTATTTTTCTGTTTCTTTAGTGTTAAACGGAAAATTCACCGATAAATATAACTTCACACAATTCAATCATTACAAATTCTAATGAGAGAAAAACTTCTCCCAATTAATTTTGTCTTTCAAAACAGTACACTTAAAACAATTTTGCTCAGTGAAGCTAACCGACAATTCCGCAGTGTATTCATATTAATTTTTTTTAAAAAAATAACATTCAGAAATGCTGTATTTAATTTTTTGAGTATAAAAAAAATAATGCCTGCTGTGGAAAAGACAGAGAATGAGATGTGATGTATGTTTTGAAAGAATGTTTTCGTACATGTAGAGTATTTTTGAAAATTTAAATATCACCAAAGCTGATCATATGATTGTAAATGAGTCTTATTTTAGAATGTGAGCTGTGGGGTATCAAAATAAAACATTTTACTTATAAATAGCCAAGGAGTTTATACTCAATATCCTCTTCAAAAAATTGCTTACAACTTTTATTCAAATTGTAAAGAAACTGAAATATAAATATCCGACTTACTCCAGTCAAAAATATTCATATTATGTGAAAATACTGTTCCTCCACTTATTTAAGTACATTTATAAGCTATAGCCCAAAGCAATATTTTATTTTTATAAACGAGGCACAAAAATTCAGTTATAAAAATATATTTTTCATTTTAGAACATATAAACCGTACACGGATTGTAAGACCATTTCTAAAATACTGAGAGTTTTTAGAGGAACAAAAACATATAATTTTGGGTAGTTCAAAATTTAATATAATACGCAAATTTATATATTATTAAGCAAATACGTTTGACAAGAAAAAAGTAATTTATTTATAAATCTTATATTGCATGAATAAAATATAAATCAAAGTTTTTCTGAAATAAACACAATTGAAGGGAAATGTTTAATTTGCAATTGATAGCATATAAACGTTTCTGTTAGAGGTATCCCGAAGTGACGCAATCCTATTCGGTAAAAAAATAAAACTTATTGCTGGAATCATACAATTTCCTAATGAATGGGTGAATCCGAATATTTTTCATGTAAACTGTTTGGACGGAAATGGCTAAATAGGAACATTTAATAATTTGCATAAATTAAAATTAACCGTTATAGTTTATATAATTTCTTAAGATTACAAAAGGTGTATTTCGGAAGCACAAGTTTTAATAGGAGTACGGCTACGAAAAGTAGAACAAATATATCTGAAGGACTATGGTTTGTTACCTTAAATATTGTGAAACACAACAAAGTATATTGGAAATCAATTCCCCAATTCGTGTTAATAAAAATGTATGAAAAAACTGCAAGACTTATTTTTGTATTTGTAATTATTATAATTTTTCATTCCTGTGTTTTAGCTTCTCAGTATTGCTTCTACTTAAAAATTTATTGTATATTCATCAAATATTTCAGCATAATTTTTGCTCTAGCATACAGTTTTAACCGAAATGCATTAAAATGCTTAAGATTCTTATGTTAAAATTTTAATTTAATATTTTATTCGAAGAATTGTTAGTACTTATGGTAAATAATTTTTAACTGAGTATGTGCACGATACATAAATATTTTTTTCTGAAATTTCAAATACAATTTATAATATAAAATTCCTAGTTTTGTATGAAAATCTGGATATTTCTGAATGTTATTATAATAGATATCCAGATTTTAATTACCTGTTCTTCAGTTAGCTTTAAAAAAATAAATATTTAGAAATTTGCATGAACAAATAAAATTTAAAATTGATCTTTATATTTATTTATATGCGTAAATGTCAACTTTAAATGCATCCGAATATTTTTAATTACTATTTATTCAAATATTCAAGGTTAAAAAAATGAATTGGTATAAAAAAACCCTCATTCATGTTTCTCTG
>BMAO01024982.1:0-23592 GCA_019973975.1 Trichonephila clavata | reverse complement strand
GAATTCAATTCACAATATACTAGTTAAGCTAAATATCATTGTGAAAACAAGTGATTTGTCTCTGTTGGATAGTTAATGCTACGAAACCACAATGGATTTGCACATTTACAGATGGGTGTATAACAGTGCTTCTCAACCTTTCAATATTTGCGACCCAATTTTCAATAATAGTTTTCATCATGCCCCACCCTTTTGCAATACTAATGTATTGAATGCAATAATAATGTACTTTGACCCTAAAGCTTCAATGCAACTTTAATTATAAAACTTACAAATAATCAAAAGAAGTATTAATTTTTGGTATTTATGTTTATGACAAACCCATGGGAGTCACTTGTAATTATTAAATTTGTTCTTAATTTAGTATCGAAAAATTAATTATCAAATACATGTGATGCAGTACTGATATATTTATACCAGTATAAATGTGTGTTTTTATTGTATCGGAATGTATTTTAATTTACTTCCTTTCAGTAAATTAATGATTTTTAAAATAATATTTTATTTTAAACATCTTGATGTGCTCGTGCCCTCCACGTAGGGTTATTACGTACCCTAGGGGGCCGTGAAAACCAGTTTTTCACGAAAAAAACCAGTGAAAAACCAGTTTGTGAAAGGCTGGTCTGGAATGAACGGTGGTGTAGGTGCTGATGTAAACTGTAAATTTTAAATAGTACTTCGTAAAAACAATGTCGCTTCATATAACGCTGATTAGTCAGTTGCTGAAAAAAGAAAAAAAAAAACGGTATGTTGCAAAATATAAACATCAAAGCTGTAAGGAAGGTACTCTGTAGAACCCATATGCAAATGCATTAACCCGTTAGTGCCCAAATTATTTTAAAATCGAAAATTTTGAAAAATATTTTTAAATTACATTTCATATATCATAAATATAGTAATTATGAAGTTGTATCCATTTTCCGTAATTAGCAACTGAGATAATAGGTGATCTATAAATAGATCGCTGGGCGCTTATGGTAGTAAAAGACCAAGTAACTTTCCTATGGTTTTATATTTAAAAAATTGCAAATTTAGGAGGGAAATTGTAACTTTTGTGAATTTAAAAACAACTAATGAAATTTAAAAGAGAAAATATTATTTTACTGATCTAAACTTATTTATTTACAATTTTATACAGCTAATTTGTAAAAGTTAAGTATGATACAATGGGAAACATTTCAGACAAAGGGTTACATTACATTTTGTACAAAGTGTAAGAGGTCTACCCTTGCATTTTTGAAACTGGCATCTTCTTTGGTTTTGGTCTTTTTTTCTATAACATGGTCTTTTCTATCTAAACGCACAGAGTCTGTTACGTTTAATCTTGATATCATCATCTGAAATCTTCCAATGCCTTTCTTATAATTTGTCCCCAGTTTGAGGTACGCAACGGCGATATATCTTCGGTTGTATTTTAAACTTTTTATATTTCTTCCATGGGTACACAAAATTTCTACATTACCTGACAGATCTTTTACCAATGGAGTAGTCATTTCATCATCATCAAAATACTCTTCGTCAGTTAACTCATCCACATCAGGTAGTAAAACAATTATATCAGACTCTATTTCCTTAGAAAACATACATTCTAACGCTTCTTTGGTGGTGTGGAACTCTTTACACCGAGACATTCTGAAATAAATGAAATAAGGAAAAATGATATTAGTTGCCACTAACGCCCAGCGATCTATTTATAGATCAGCATGTTTAAACTTACATTTTAATAATAAAAACAGTAATTTTCCTAATATAAAAAAGCCAGAATAATTAAAGAGGTATTGAAAATGTAAAACTCATGAAAAAAGTATAACCTACTTTAAACTTTTTTCTGTTGGATGCAAAATTGAAAGCTGCACTCGAAGCTTCAAAATGGCGAACATCAGACGCTAGCTGCTGGACTGCTGTGGGAAAGAATGCTTCAAATCTCGTTTGGGGGTATGGTCACACGTGTAAGGAAACCAACCAATGACAATACGAAGTGATTAAAAGATATCGTTTCCACTGGGAGTTCTGAGTTTGAGGCGATCTATAAATAGATCACTGGGCGGTAACGGGTTAATGCTGATCTCCCTTTAACTACTCTTAAAATTCACTTAAGTTAACTTGCATAATACACAGGTTCGCTTATTCAAACTTTTAGTCCGCATTACAAATGAGTTATTCTATTCGAATCAAGCTCAAAGATAACACAACTCCAAATAAAGATTGCCAGATTAAAATTAAAGTTAACTTACTTTATATTACATTACTAGATTACATGATTGCATTAAAATTTAAGTTTAAATTAAACACAAATATGAATAACATTGAATATGAATTATGGCACTTATCTGAAAGGGAGGCAAAGTGATGGGGCGGCGGAGACGACCAGAGTCTCGCGTCTGCGAGTTTTCTACATGTGGATGGATCCTAAGAAAAGATATAAAAGACCTCAAAAACTGTCGCACGGTGCCTTTTAAGGGAGGACCAAACTTCCAATTTGTGCATAAACGCACTCTTTTACAAAAAAACCCTATTGGTCAGTCCCTAGGCGCAAAGTTACAATTTCAATTAAATTTATGAGGTTGTTCATTCTTGAGTGCCAGCGACAGCCCCCCGGTCTAAAGAATTTCAACAACATCCTGTAAACAAGGGAAACGCACAAAATTACGAATGGTTTGGGGACCATCCCCATTGCCAGTCTCCCATCAGTATTCAACTTCTACATGAAGCTAGAAATTTATAGTACATAAAAGGGTTTCAAATCAAAATTCTCACTTTGGTGTGTAAAAATACCTTAAATAAACTATATGGGATGGGTAGGTTGTAATAAGGTGACCAATCTTCCTTCTTTAGGGAGGACAGTCCTTTTTGCAGGTTCTGTCCTTCCTTGAAAAGTGACCTTCTACTTGTCCTCCTTTTCAATGTTTTAAATTAATATATTAATCTCTGTATTCAGAGGGCCGAACAGTTAATCGCCATGTACCGGTTCAATATGGATTATTGGAGATAATAATGTTATTTGTACTTAATAGAAAGCACTTATTTTCCACAAAATGATTCAAATGATTGATAGTGAGCATATTTCAACTACAGAAGTTGGTCTTATTTTGTCCTTCGATATAAGTCACGATTTGAAGAGAAATTTATTCCTTTAATAATAAAAAGAAAATTTTGAAAGTTAAAAGAAACAAGTCGGGCATAAAGGGAAAGATTACCAAAGAAGTGCAGAATTTTTACTAAACATGTTTTCAATATATCGAAGTCCGAAACAAATATCACAGGAAATAACAGTTTTCAATGATGTTTTTTGACTTCATCGCAAGTAAATTAGGCCAATATAGAAAACTGTGTTGAATCTTTATCGAAAGAAATCCCTGATGTTAAAATAAATTACAATTGTCTGCTTGAAGAAAATAGAAGACTGGATGTAGATTTAAATTTTTGATATATTAGAACAATGGGAAAATTGTCAGGTTGAAATTGATAAAAGATAAGTTGAAATATGTAACCATATGAAAAATGAACACATCTCATATGAAAATTTAGTTATTCTTGTTAAATTTACATAGTGCTGCCCTGGAACTAATGCAGCAATTGAAAAAGTTTGTTATCAATTGGTAATAATTTTTGTGCAAGTGAGAAATCAAGATTGAATGTTGATACTTTAACTGTAACCTTACCTTAAAATTCAATATGAAAGATATTTCTTGCTCCGAAACTTCTGATATATTAAAAAATGATATATTGACAAAAAAAATTATTTAACGGAAAAATACTCATAAATAATAAAATAAAATAAATAAATAAATAAATAATAAATATAAAATAAAATCATAAATAAATAAAAGAAATATAAAAGTAATTAGTATATTTTTTATATTAATAAACTGTTTCATATATTTCCATTGTTATTTTTTCTTAATTTTTTTAGTGTAATTAAACTGGCGACCTTAGTTACAAGGTAGGCTCATAAGAAATAGCCATAATTCTACCAAAAAATAAATCAGAATATTTGTACACATACGAGAATTCTAAAATTTTAAGACATTCCAAATTTCTTCATGGGGAACGAAACATCTAAATTCTTCCGCTTCGTCTACTAACACACACAAATAAGTCTTTATAAAACATAAACAGCTTAAGCTCCCTTGATCAACGGGATGCTGGTTTTATGAGCACGCTGTAGCTTGAAGTGAGCCATTACATGTCACACAAAGCTCTCTTGCGTCTCGTTGTGCTTAGTATAAATTACTCTTCAAACGTGTTACGAGAGTTATCTTTTCATAACGCTCCGAAGAGTTTAATATTGACAGATTTATAGATTTTGGCTTCATATAGGACCCAGGGTACATTAAATGGGCTTATAGAGTGAATTTAATTGAAATTTATCTGTAATTAAGTTCAAACTTGTTTTAACGATAAATTCTATTTACTGTCGAGAAATAAAACGTTGTAATTTATGTATTCAAGTAAACCTTCAAAATGTACTTTAGAACTTTAGACCGAACTGTACTATGTATATTTAAGTAAGGGTGTTTATTTTCTGCTTATTTTTAGAGGTTTCCTGCTTATTAAGATCTTTGATATCTTTTAAATCAGATAAATTCTTATGAATAGTATTTTTGGGAAGCAAAAGGTATACACATCTTTTTTAAAGCCTCGTGAAAAAAAATTAAGAAGTAATTATGATTTTCATTCCCCACAAAAAAAAGAGGCCAGGCCGATTTTATATTTATTTTCCAAGATTTCTATAATTTGATTAAAAAATACGAAAAATAACTTTTAGAAAGCATTGACTAAGACAATAGAAAAAAAGCAACTGTAAACCACATCTTATTTCAAATTTAAACTCGTTAACCCTTTATCTACCGCATTATAATTTACTGCAGATTTTTTTCAAGCAATATTTTTTTTTGAATCACGACATTGCAAATTAAAGGATATACATTAACAAAACACTCAACTTTGGGAAATTTAATCCTTTAGAGATAATTAATTAAAGATGTTCAACTGTAAAAATAATTATATACACTGTTCACTTAAAATAAATAGTCAAATCGTTTACTAAGGTCTTCATTAAACAAACAAAAAATGACACTTACCTTTTGGCATTAACTACTTTTTCAGAACAAAAAGGACAATCTTCGCAATCTGATCAAAATGTCAGCTTAAAACGCAATTTCTGTTATAAAACTTCGCCTTCCCCGCTAAAATATCCATCATAGAACCCGTGGTGACATATATCTTGGAAGAGTGGATTTAAAAGAATATTCCTGCTAAGTATCGTCAGAGTATTCGTAAAAATGGTTATTCTATGTAATTTTAAAGTGAGTGGTACTTATAAGTACCGTCGGTAGATAAAGGGTTAAACACAAGCGTCATACACACACAACATATATCAAGACATACATTTAGATGTTATAACAACAATTACAATGCATTAGACATTGCATTAGATGTCATAACAACAATTACTGAGTTTTGGAGGTAAAGCTTAAATTTTCTAAATTTGCTGAATGGTTAATTCATATTCGTCGTATTTACATTTTGTCCGCTAAAGCTGTCATATTAAAGACGATAGTATGAAACTAAATAATAAAATAAGAATTTTGCAATAACTTTTCTTCTCTTTTTTCTAATCCGATCGTGAAGACCATTGTAACCTAGCGGTTATGATTAAAATCACGTGGCTAACTTGTCAGGAGTTCGAGTCTTAGTGCCACTGAAAACCCGCCGTGTAGAGGGGTTGATGTCTGTCGAGCCTCAAAGTTCTTCCGTTGGTGTGGAGTTGTAGATTAGAGAGGGCGGTAGCCAGAGCTGAGGTGACGTTTTTGTCACGTCGTCAATATACCTCGTTGGGTGTAGAGAGACTACTTTTTCATTGGGCATCTCATTAGAAGCTCTATTAAACAGATAAAAGAAATTTTTTTGTACTCCTTGATGAGTGCTCATTTAAACCCCGAAAATTAAATGGAGTGCATTTTAAGATTTATTATATTATACGCGCATTATTATTACTCGTTGTAATTCATAGATATAACAGAGGCTAATTTTTTAGAATATCACATATTAACTTAAATACGATTATTTTGGACTGACAATACAAAGGCGACTCGGAAAAAGGATTTTAAGGATTTGAGATTCGGTAAATTTGAAATAAGTTAACCGTGTTACTTATTTGGGAACTGAGATAAATAATAAAAATGAGCTGGCCCCAGAAATTTATAAACGATATATTGCTGCAAATAGATGTTTTTATGCCTTGAAGAGTTATTTAAAATCCAGTTTTCTCAAATTAAGAGCTAAATTGCTTCTTTATAAAAGTTGTTAAAAGATCTGTCCTGACTTATGCATCAGAGACTTGGCCTTTGACATTTTGGGATGAGGAAGCTTTGGGAGTTTTCGAGAGAAAAATCTTACGCTGCATTCTTGGTGGGATCCAAGTGAATGGATCATGGAGAAGAAGATCTAGCTCAGAACCGTACAAAATTTGCAAACCACCTGATATTGTAAAATTTGTCAAATTACAGAGACTTAAATGGGCTGGTCATCTGGCTAGAATGAATGAAGATCATTGCTGCAAGGAAATCTTTCTGGCAAAGCCCATGGGAAATAGACTTTGAGGCAACCCCCGTTAAGATTGAGTGACTGTGTCGAAAAAGACCTAAATATTTTAAAGGTCAGAAACTGGAAAAAAGTTGCCAAAGGTAGAGATGCCTGGAGAAAACTTCTGGAGAATATCAGGGCCTACCCAGGGTTGTCGAGCCATTGAAGAAGATATACAATTATGAAATTTTTTATTATTTGGCGTAACAGGAAGTTTTTTCAAAAAGAATGTCTTTTAACATTTTTATTTAAAAAAAAAAAAAAAAAAAAAAAAACAAGATGAAAATTAAAAGAAACATCTGCATGTACTAGAAGAATTTCTGAAAATCAAATTTTTCAAAGAAATGAAATGAAATAAAGATAGGTTTGATAATGTTATATTTAAAAACTATACATTTTTTATTATTTGGGATAAAACCTGGCAATAGATTAAAATTAATTCTTAAAAATACTTTTATATTGATGATCAAATTAAAAAAGAATAAGATATTTTACACAAATCATTTATAAATCAAGAATATTTTATATATTAAATATTAACAAAGAACCAATCATTTGCCTTATTTAAATTGGTTAATTGATTCGATGATTGTTTACTAATTTTCCCATTTCAAAATTATTTTAGAGATTTTGACGACGGACCACAATAATTTTCAGCATTGTCAAATAACAAGGAGGAAAGCTGATCTGCTACTCCATTTTCTAAATTTTCACACCAATCCAATGCAAGGATTTTGATTTAACATACATCAGTACTTCTACTCTATGGGACTTCATTGGCCCCATCTCTCTTACCAATTGGCGAACGACTTTAATGAGGCAACTGAAATGTATAAAAAAAGTTTTGTTTCCGGACTGAGTATATAACGTGAAAATTTTTTGCAGTAGAGCGAATACGATAACATTTCTGTATTACTGCATCTTTCCTCTTTTCTAAAAAAGGTTTTCCCTAAATCATGGGGTCGGTGGCTCACCACAGTGTCATATTTTGTGGGCATATGTAATTAGTAACCGGTGAGCGAAAGAAATGGCGTTTGTTGAGTAGAGTATAAATATCAATTTTTTTTGTTCGTTTGGCAATGAGTGCCACAGAGACTTTCGAAATGTTGAAGCATGTGCACTGCAGCCGTACATTACATCAAAAGCAAGTTTTTGAGTGTTATTGACGTTTCAGAGAAAGCAGAAAAAGAGTGTCGAAGGTGACGGACGCTCTGACCATCCGCAGGCTTCCCTCATCGCTGAGAAGGGGATAAAAGTTTCTGTGGTGGTATGTAAGACTGTATTTCTCCAACTTTCACTATTTGCGACCCAATATTCAATCAAAACTTTCAACGCGCCTCCCTCCACACAATAACAATGTATTGAATTCAATAATACTATACTTTCACACTAAAGCTACAGTACGGCATTAACCTTTTAAGTGCCACCGACGTAGATAAACGTTTCGTTCAACCCAAGCGATAATTTCCCTGGACGTATATATACATTATTCCAAAGTATGATCTTTTCAGTGCACTGCTATCCATAAAATTATTCCGAAGGCTTTGGAATGCAATAAAAGGCCCATGACAGTGTTTGCAATAAAAGATCCATAACGAAGGATTTATTATTTCAGAGGAATTCCTTTTTTTTATTCTTCTCTACCCCCCGCCCCCCAACACCCACGCGCACATACACAAACCCACTAGCATAGATGGCAGAATCAGTTGGGATATCCGAGGCCACATGCGAATGAATACTGCTCACTTTGGATCCTAACCCTTGTTATGTTTTATAAGACCAATTTGTTAATTTACTTAAAAGTTAGAAAAAATTTTATCTATTCGAATAACAACCTGGTAAAGCCTATAAATTTTTTTTAGAATTTATAAACCACACCGATAATTAATCGTATCGTGTGTTTAATATATTCATGAGAAACAGACACTTCTCGGTTAAAAGGGAGTCTCAAGACTGATTTGCATTTATTAGGGTAAAAAAGAGGATAGTTTGCTTTTCTTTTTGTTTTTACTCATGGACATTTTTCATTTAGCAGCAGAAAGAGGAACAATTCCCTACAGGGAATAAACAACTTCGAAAACATCTTTCTCTTAAAAGCAGAGAAGGTTTAAAAAAAGACCTAATTTTACTTTCGTTATGTTAATATTAAATGAGAAATATTCAAACTATAGTAATCAAAAGAACTTATACGTAAGCAGTTTAATGTTCTTATTCAACTTGTATCTCTAAGGATTCCGTAAGGAATATTTTAATATCATTATGAATCACTAAGGACTTACTTTACAACTTGGATCTTAAACTAAGCTAATTGAATTAATGAATAAGAAGCTACATAAAAGTTTGAAAATATCTAAACACAATTTTCTTTACAACTGGAAGTATCATTCTTAAAAGTAACTTTCTCAGGATCTATTTAACTATTTAAAGATAAATAACGAAATTTTTTTTCAAATGTTTAAATTTTGAAAGAAGTTAAAATTTGGATCTTACTGATAACAAATATACTCGAGAAACGGATAAAGATTTTTGAATGCAAATTATTTACTTGAGAAAACTAATTAATATTTATAATAATTATTGCGAATTTATATCTATATCTATACACACAGATATATATTGGAGAAAAATGACTCACTCTCACTCATTTATCCACTCTCTCACGCATCACGAGATCTTCAGAACTATTAGATCTGCAGACTTGAAATTTGGCAAACATGTTTCTTTTGCTGCGTAGAGATCCGCTAAGAATGCGTTTTGGGGAAATTGACTCCCAAGGGGGAGTTGCGGGAGCCTTATTGACAAATTCCCATTTGGAACGATTAGACCCCAACAGATTTAAAATTTGGCAAACATCTTACTTTTGCTGAGTAGAGATCTTCTACGAATGGGATTTGTGGAGATCGACTCCAAAGAGATAGGGGTGCGCGGCTGTTGATAAAAACTCCCGTTTTTAAGATATTAAACCAACAAACTTTAAGCTTATCAAAAGTGTTTATTTTGTTGAGTAGAGACTCCTAAATATGGTTATTCTGGAAATTGACTCTAAGGGAAGCTTAAGCGGGCGTAAAACATAATTATACTTATCTCTTAGAAATTCAAGTTCTTTTCTTTTTAACACGCTTTTATAAGTTTCACTTGTATGTAACGGAATCTTTGAACTCAACTTTTACCCACTTTAAATGGTCAGATTAATTCGAAATTTTGCATACTTATCAAAGACCGCTGACAATATAATAATTTAATAATTTTGTTTTGTTGTCCTGATCAGGACATCAGGAAAAACGATTACTCAGATTTGGCGACTAATTCCATATACCACGTCTAGATTTGGCAATTTATTGCACATACCGTTTCCAGATTTGGTGACTAAAAGTTTAAGGTTCAACCCTACAAAACGAACATACTTGTGGTTAATAGAAATAAAACAATCAAAAAAGTGTTCTTTATGTGAGAATAGGAAGGGGGTGTGTGCGTCAGCAATTTCTTACCGTAATATAAACAATTGTCTAGTTTTTCTAAAAATGAAAATAAAAAAAGACTCTTGCGTGTGAAAGAAAAACAGTTTATGCTCTAACTGCTAAATATTTTTTATTTCTATAAAGCAATACGTTTAGAAGTTATGATACGAACTAATATTATACAATATACGTTTGGCACTTAATATTTCTTATTAACACACTTTTATTAGTTTGACATGTATCTATAGAGACGGGATCTGAAATATAACGATACGGGACTGATCCGAAGCAAAGGTAAACGGAGAGAAAAAATACCCTTTAGACCCGTTAATTAACATCTATTGAGAAACAAGACTAATTCCAGCAGCGATGTAATTCCCCCCTCCAGGCTCTAAATATCAAACTCAAGGATAAATTCAACAATGAGTAAATAATAGTTTGAAAACTAAAAAAAAAACCATGCTTTTATTTTAAATCGAACTAAAAAATGAAAAATAAATTATATAGTTAAAAAACAACAACTAAAAAACACGTTTTTAAAGTGAATCGAACTAAAAAGTAAAAAAATAATTCTTAATACAAGAATAAAAGAATTAACGAGAAAATTATTGTCATTGGGGTAAAAGCTTGGGGTGCTTTGTACTATATTTTTACTCTAACTCAGCATTTTGGAGTAGAACTGGTAAGAAATTATAACAATTAATATAGAGTACCCTCCGCTTTTACCCCAATGACATTAATTTTCTCGTTAGTCATTTTATTCTTATATTAAGAATGATTTTTTTACTTTTTAGTTCAATTCACTATAAAAACGTGTTTTTTAGTTTTTTTAAAACTATAATTTATTAAATCAAGATGCGAGGACGATAAGAATGTTGTTTGAATTTTTATTGCTAGATGTTAGATATCAATAATTTAAAAAGAAAACAAAATAGTGTATAGTCATAGAACTTCAAGAAAACTAGCGAAGAGAGCGGATAACGGTTATAAATAACTTTATACTGTTTTTTTTTCGTAATTTACATAATTTGATCTTTCCAACTCTTTACTCTAAAGAAATATACCTCTTTAGGGTTGATCTTAAATTGAATATGATATGTTTCGAAATTCAGAGATGGAACAGGTACTGAAAAAATAAAATATGTTCCCCTCCATTCAACTTAAAGGGAGCTTTTTTTACTAAGGATATTTACATTTTCTACAAAGTGATTCTATTATTTTTAAATCATTTAATCTCTAGTCTTTAACATATCGGTGATCCTTTTTCTACCTTTTGTTAGAATATGATTAGATTTCTGCAAAATTTCAGTTTCTATATCTGTGGATATAAGAAAAGAAAGTTCACTTTACTTTTTTCCGCTCTAATAAAAAAAAATTGCCTAATACACAGCAAAAGAATCCTTAAAAAATCCAACAATCCTCTTGAATTTCAACTTCTATCTGTTAGAATAACCAGATAAAAGACAATGGAAATCTGGAATAAAAAAAGAGAAAATAAAATCACATTTTCATGAAGGTGTACTCACCTTCTCATATTTTTTTCACCAGATCTATCAAAGTGTCGTTTTTCTTAGGATTTTCCCTACTTTGGCATGAATAAAGGTATTCACCGTTGTTTTTCCCAATAAAATATCTTCCATCTATGATTTTATTTTACAAATAGTGGTGTAAAATTTCATTTAGAAAGAACATTAATGAGAGAGAAATAGAGAATTTAATAGAGAACGCGTTCGGATAAATTTCTGTATTAAAAAAATGCAAATATTTATAGTAGAATTTCCTATTGGGACTCGAATTAAATCGAATTTTAATTTTTATATTTAAAAACAAATATATAGAAGAATTGATTGAGCGATTAAAGATAATTTTTATTAATGCTCACTACGAAACAACACAAGAAAAATGGTGTCGGGCCTTTTAATTTTGATTCAAGACTGAATTATGCGTATGTGATACTTGAGATGCATCTCTCTCTCCAAAATCCCATACTAAGCCAACGAGTATCAGCAGCTTTTGTGTGCATCAAACCCATTACTCATCAGGTCTTTAGTTGCACCGCGAAATAAATGCAGAATATTTTTATAATTACTTTGTTTCAGTTAAATTTGTGACGGTTCTATCTGAGCTCCTTCTACTAATAGTCCTTTTGGGGAACTTTTGGTTATTAAAAATTATTTCATTATAAAATTAAGGCTATTATACATTGCTGGCCACCGTAAATGCAACACCTTGAAGGAAGCACGAAAATAACATGAAATTTACAACATGCATTAGCAGAGGTGAGATATGAAAATGGTTAGAATTTCAGCGCAGACACACATCACGCACTCCTGTGACGCCACCTCAAAGTGCTATTTAAGGCGTGGAGATTTTGACGATTTTAAGTTCGGCAATTGTATTTTTCTTGTGGATTTTTCAAAAAACGATTAGTTATATCTCGTAGAAAACAGCAATCAGCTTTTGTTCAAGTATCCGAGTTCGACAGAGGAAGGAGAGTGGCCTACCGATATTGTGGATTATCTTTCAGGAAAATCTTTAGTCGTGTTAGACGAAATCAAACAACTGTAATGCGGATATGTGACCGTTGGATGTAGGAGGGTACGAAAAACCGATGTGGTCGATCGCATCCACCTCAGTGCACCACTTCACGCGAGGACAGGCAAATTGTGCGCATGGCAGTGAAGGATCACTCAGTCACATCACGAACCATAGCAAAGCGCATTGAGTCTGTAACGCATCGTTCAGTGTCTGCGTGTACCATTCGACGCTGTTTACAGCAGAGTGAACTGTCCGCAAGATTTCCATTGCTTGGTCTACTCTTGACGCAGAACCACAGACGTCTCCGCCGCCAATGGTGCGATGAAAGAAGGACGTGGGTGGCAGGATGGAATGAAGTTGTCTTTACTGACGAGTCACGCATCTGTCTGCAACTTCACGATGGTTGGATTCGAGTCTGTAGACACCGTGGAGAGAGGATGCTGAACAGTTGCGATATGCACCAACACACTGATCCTGCACCGGGTATTATGGTATGGGGTGGTATTGGATATCACTCTTGCACTCCTCTAGTACGCATTGCCGGTACTTTAAACAGCCAGCACTACATCTCCGAGGTGTTGGAGCCAGTTGTCCTTCCTTACCTTCGAGGCTTGGCCACAGCCATATTTCAACAGGATAATGCACGACTACACGTGGCACGCATTGTCCAAAGGTCTTTCGTCAATCACCAGATTGAATTGCTTCCCTGGCTGGCTCGTTCTCCGGATCTTTTGCCGTTAGAAAACATGTGGTCCATGGTTGCTCAACGATTGACCCAGATTACCCCCAGCTGCCACACCAGATCAACTATGGCAACGTGTTGAAGCTGCGTGGTCTGCTGTACCCCAATAACACATCCAAAGTATCTTTGAATCAATGCCGAGGCGTGTGGCAGCGGTGATCTCCAACAATTTCGGCTACTCTGGCTACTGATTCTGGCAGAAACCACACTTCACAGAAGTCTATAAATTTAATCATTTGATACTTGGTCAACATGTTATCTACAAAATAAATTTTGTTGTGCTATATCTTGTCATTCTTGGTGTTGCATTTACGGTGGCCCGCAGTGTATATAGTCTAGGTGTCCAGGTTAGAGAGAGAGATAGGATAGACTGCTATCGGAAGCTACCCCTCAGGGGGTCGCCTTCTTTAGGTGAGTACGGGTGTCACAATCCCGAGGTGCCCTAGTGATCTTTTCCTTTACCCAAGGGGTTTACTGTCTTTGGTTAACACGGGTGTCACGAACCCGGGGTACCCTAGTGATCAATCTCTATCTTCGACCCTCTTTCTTGTCATTCAATTTCTCATTTTCTTCCTTTCCCGTATAGATCACAGATTAAAAGATATTTAGTGTACTTATTTGAAATTTATATATATGTATTTAATTTGATTACTTATCCATTATTAAGGGGGTTACTTCACAAAAATCGATTTTTCAAATTTGATTGAAAAATACAATACCACTCTTTCTTTTTCTGATACAGTTTAAATTTTTGTTCTAGCTGAATTAGAAGTATTTTTAATATTTTTTTAAAAAGTTGTTTACATCTGTCAAATCTCAAAACAACTGATTGCCACGCCCCTTTCAAATCAAAATAAATGATACATGCTACTTTTCAGCCTTGTCAAATAACTTAAATTGATTAAAAGAATTTATTTTGATCGGCAACTCATTTGGAAAGAAGTGAAGTGATTAGTTGTAGCTGTTTGTTTACTATCTGGTAACTCACGTGCTGCTTTTTATCTCGTAAAATATAGCCAATATTCTCCATTTTGATCAGATATAAATGCACAAAAACTGAATAATATGCCTCGTTCTAGTAACAAAACGTTTAAAAAAAGGAAGTTTGGAGGAAATTGTAAAGATAGTCCATCTTCTGAGGACTTCAATGAAGTAGAACAACCTCAATTTACGTATCTTAAGAATTCATCGTCAAAATCAAAATTAGGTAAGTTTAATGATGAGTATGTTTCATTTTTAGATTCATCTGAAAATTTTTGTGAAATAATTGACATTCCACTGTTTTCTAGTGCCTTGAAACAACATATATTATGTGTAAAATGTAAAAAACAAGGTATCAGCATCAAATTTGGTCGCCAAATTCAGGGTTTGGCTACAGAGTTATTAATATGCTGTGACTTTTGTGGTCTTATTCAACCTGTTCTCAATACCAGGTTTACTAAAATTGCAGTTAATAAAAAAGATACAAAAATGTATGAAGTGAATACTAGACTTGCATATGCTATGAGGTCAGTTGGAAAAGGAGAATCAGCTGCAAAAATATTTTGTGGAGTTATGAATTTGCCACCTCCACCAATGCGGTTTTACAAGTCCATGCATGCATTAAATCATGCGACAGAAAAAGTAGCTAAAGTGTCTATGGCATTAGCTGCTGCCGAAGCAATATCATTTAATAATGGTAACCCAAATGTACCTGTGGCTATAGATGGTACCTGGGGGTACTTCTCTAAATGGTGTTGTTACGGCAGTTAGTATGGACACTGGGAAAGTTGTTGATGCCGAAATATTATCGAGAAAATGCTCATGCCATTTTAACGGCAATGTACATAGTGATGAGTGTTCGGCAAATTACTTCGGAAATAGTGGAGGAATGGAAGTTGAAGGTGCCCTTCGTATCTTCCATCGCTCAGAGATGTTACATAATTTACGATATACACAATATTTGGGTGATGGGGACTCTAAAGCATACAAAGCAGTTTTAGAATCTAAACCTTACAAAAATGTCAACATTGAAAAATTAGAATGTGTTGGTCATGTTGAAAAAAGGATGGGGACACGACTCAGGGCATTAAAATCAAAATTAAAAGTTACAAAGCTCGAGGACAAAAAATCTCTAGGAGGCCGTAATAGATTGACAGATGCAGAAATAGACAAATTGCAAAGATACTATGGTTTGGCTATTCGAAATAACTCGGGTAATTTGTCAGCCATGAAACAAGCTATTTGGGCTACATTTTTTCATAAAATCTCAACAGATTTGAATCCACAACATGGTTTATGCCCCATGGGAGATTATTCGCGGTGTGGATATAATAAGTCCATACTGAAAGGGGATACATACAAACATAAACACAACTTACCTATTGCAATTATGAATTGCATAAAAAAGGTATTTAGAGATCTTTCAAACCCTGAACTTCTGTCTAGATGCTTGCACGGTAAAACTCAAAATTGTAATGAAAGCTTAAATAGTGTTATCTGGTCCATAATTCCAAAAACCGTTTTTGTACAATTGGGTACTTTAAAAACTGGAGTATATGAAGCTATATCTTTGTATAATCAAGGCTTCATTACCAAATTAAAAGTTTTAGATACATTAAATATTCAACCTGGATTTTACACATGTCGAGCATTGCAAGAAGCAGATCATGCACGTATAAGAAAAGCGGAAAAGGCAGTTTTACAAAGAACAAAAGAAGCTAGAATTAAAAATAGACAATTAAAATGTAGACAAGAAGATGATCTTGCAGATGATCCCAGCAATCCAAGTTATGCTTCTGGTATGTATTAGTTAATGGTAAGTTTTTACTTAAAATCACTATTTCTCAAAAATGTAAATTTCAACACAAAAGGAACATTTTTGAAAAACTACTTATTTAATAGCTTTGAAATTTTACACATATATCAATATTATACAAATAAATATTTTAATGAGAGATTTTGTCAAAAAAATTAATCAAAAAATATTTATGGGTTAAAATGTACAAAAATTTTCAACGTTTTAAAAGTTTTGATGTATTAGTCCACATGTGAATTTTTTAAAAAAAAAATCTATTCAAAATTTCAAAAAAAACTCTCATTACAATAATAAAAACAGTGTAATAAATCTACAAAAAAAAATTCATGACTGCACAACTGGTCAATTTTTCAAAAATGTTCCTTGCGTTTGGTCATTTTTAACATTACAGAGATATGAAAAATGCTGCGTGAAGTGACCCCCTTAACATATTTTTGTTTACATTTTGCCTTGTGTTAATTTAGTGTCATTTTTCTTCAGTTTATATAAATATTTTGCTTATGGTGATATTTCGTTTTCGACTAACACCGTTGGTTTTCCGACCCGCGTGTTTGCCGTGTGCGGCGTCCCGTAAGGAGGAAAATGGTGTTCTTGGGATACTTTTGCGTTCCCTTTGGCCCACGCTTCACTGTAGACGGGTGGCAGGAGTGAGCCCGCTTCTGTCAATCAGCTGGTGATAAGTCTCTTCGGAGACATTGCTTTAGGGTTTGTGCTGCAGATAAGGGGTGGCGGGTTTACCCGTTGGATCCTCGCCCTGATGCTGTAGTACTATATTCTGGGTGTACTCCAGGTAAGCGCCGTGCCTGGTGTTTGCCAGATGACCGGCACACTGCCTCCCTTGTTGGACTCCATGGTTAGTGGAGGCACGCCAGGATGAAGTCTATTTCGCGCATATGGATCCAATGCAGATGTGCCCGGATAAAGGCCTTATTTTACCCAATCTTAACATTGATCAGATTTCCGGTCATACCACATTCTTAGTAATTACTCTTCCGAACAATGAAATGTCATCTAAATCGCCTTTTGCTATACAAAAAGCTCTCGTAGGAATAGGTGGTGATCCAAAATCTGTTAAAAGATTGCGATCTGGTGATCTATTAATTGAAACAAAATCTGCTATTCAAACCAAATCCTTCCTTCTCACAAAAACTTTTCTGAATTCACCTGTAACAATAAGTCCCCATAAAACTCTCAACTCGTGTCGTGGTGTCATTTCTGAATCTGACCTTTTGACCACTCCTGATGCGGAAATCCTTGATGGATTCTTCGATCTGGGTGTGATACAGGTCAGAAGAATTACTATAAAAAAGACTCGTTAATAATTCCGACCAAACATATAATTCTAACTTTTAATAGCCCAAATCTACCGACAACCATAAAGGCTGGTTACCTAAACTGTAAAATCCGTCCTTATGTTCCGAATCCTCTGCGCTGTTTCAAGTGTCAGAGGTTCGGACATTCACAAACTTCCTGCCGTGGCCAACTAACGTGCTCTAGGTGTGCATCTGTTGGGCATTCTTCTACAGATTGCACTCTAGAGCCTAAATGTATTAATTGCTCTCAACCCCATACCGCCGATTCCAAACTTTGTCCAAAGTGGAAAACATAAAAGCAAATACAAGAAATTAAAACTAATAAAAACATAACTTACTTAGAAGCCCGAAAGTTATTAGCCCCTCCTTCATCACAGACATACTCGCAGGCTGTTAAATCATCAATAACATCCTCTTCTACACAGACAGTCTTCACAAGCTTCTGCACTTCCGAAACAAAATTTATCTCTATCTATTCCATCAGTCTCTACATCTTCAGCTCAAGAAGATCTCTTGCCATCCACGTCTCCAATAGCAGCTACTATGTCAGAATCTCAGCTACCTATTCCTTTATCTAATAACGTACTTTACACCACCAATAATATGTTTTCACCTATTGAATTCTCTTCCAAATCAACTGTTCAACCCTCTTCTGTTGTTGTTGAAACTCCCACCTGTACAACATCTAGTACCATAGCTACTACCTCCGAATCCAATAACTTACCATCAACAGATACAACTTCTGTATCTCAGGCTTCAAAACGTCGCAAAAAAGGCGTCCTACCAAAAACATATCTAACACTGGAAAACCAAAAATAGAGATAAAAAAGGCACCCCATAAACCGAGAAAAAGTTCACCTATTCAAGACACCTCAGATGAGGACATGATTATGTAATGACGTAGAAGAAGAGGTGGAAACACCGAAAAAGGATACAATAAAATTCTTGTCGGAAGAGTACTGGAAAAATGAGACCTGGAGACAGGGGGGATTTTTGCACGTTATTACTCCAAGAAAGAGTGAAGGAAAAACTGAAAAACGATTATTAACCCCGACGAAACACAGAAATTGAAATTATTTGAATCATACTTATCGGACTTGGTGGGGGTAATCTCCACCAAAATCTTGTTGTATAAAACTTTTACCTGGATATAAAGATTTTTTTTCTGAACTATTTTAACCTTATTTGACTTGGTGGTGTCTGCCCCACCAAAATCTGTTTGCTGTTTATTTGTGTGAACTTTTATATGCGAGAATTTTTAATGATTTTTAATATATTAACGATTGATTGGAGCAGATTAGCCGAAATCGGCTCTTGCGCCATTAAACCCTACATTCATTCACTCACTCACTGCTATCGAAGCTGAAATTAATCAAATTAAATGTGAATCGGGGATATTTAATACTTGATAACTGAATTACTTAAGGTGACGAATTGTCACTGAGATTAAATCCAGATTAAATAGGATGTCTCTTACAAAGTGATCACCTTGAGTAAGAGTGGTTAGTATTAAAATTTTCTCATATCTCGCTTACCTCGTTTATTGTCTGCATAGTGATTAATAGGGAGCATATCTTAGACTGGATGGATTGAATTTGTGTGGTGATTAATATTGTGAATAATTTAGATTATTTTGTTGAACTATGGCTAGTGTTCTTTCCAATCCTCCTACACCCTTAGGCGCGCAGGCGAGACTATTACAAATTTAGATTGAATTTTTGATTTTTTTGAATAAAAATAAATTTATATGAGAAGTTAATTTAGAAACACCACTCATTTTTATTCAAATTGCTTTTCTCGAGAAATTATTTACTGCCAATTGAGTATAACACAACTATTAGAAATACGAGGTATGTCCAGAAACTAAGTACAGTTTTGTTATACCACAACCGCAGCTGTAGAATCGTAGTTCAACTATTGCGCATACGTCTCTTGTTGATCGTGAGTACATTGACATCATTTTGCTGGATTGTATTGTTTTTGCACATGCTAGTGAGAAATCAAAATATTTAAGACTATTGTCTAGCCCACCATTGCGTTTTGTAATACATTTTTTGTACGCAAGGAATGCTAATCCAACTGAAGTTCATCGTTATCTTTTAATGGTGAAACTGTAGTGAGTGATAGAATGGCGAGAAAATGGGTAGAGCAATTCATTGATGGGTGTACCAATGTTCATAGCGATACACATGGAATTTCGCAACCTTATGTTGTCAATGATGGTTTGGTTGTAAAAGTTAATGAGAGCATTCGTGAAAACAGACGGTTCACAGTAAGATTGCTTTGTGATGAGTTTTCACAAAGACCTTTTTGGCACAATGGCTCTCTTCTCTTGAAGAGAGTATGGACAAGTTAATTACCTGATATGAAAAATACATGGAAAACGGAAATAGCTGAGTAGGAAAAAGTTCATGATATTCTCTTTAACATAAAAATAAATTCTGTTTTGGGGAAAAGATTTAATATGCGAGATTTAATTAAGCAGTTTCCGTAGACCCTTCGCATGTGCATTAGGAACCATTTGTTATCAAATAAAAAATATAAATATTTAAGAAGACTTGAATAAAATCACACACACACACACACACACACACAACAACACACACACACACACACACACACACACACACACACACACACACACACACACACAACACAACACACACACACACAACACACCACACACACACACACACACACACACACACACACAACACAGACACACACACACACAACACACTTTTCAAATATTTATGTAAACTGGAAAATTCCTCGAAATGTCAAGCTGGGAAGAAAACAAATTACAAATAAAAATCAACGAATTTTTTTTTTTACTTCTAAGTTTTAATACTGATAAATGGATGGTAATCTAGGGTTTTTTTCCCAACAATATTTTAAATCCATTATTCATCATTTTTGTTTCATTTAACTTTAATATTTAAATTATTTTTCTTCATCTAAGGTAAAATCACAATTTGCAAAATATACATTTTCGCATATAAAATTTCTTCTATTAACATTAGGACATATTTGTAATGGACCTATGTCTACCATGCAATTACTATCGTTTCTATGATTTCATATTCCACTTATTTCGGTTATTATTTAATAAAATAATTTCGAACTTTTAAACCCTCCTGCATATTCTTAGTAGGGAATAAGTATTTAAATCAACAATAAATCTTTAGAAACAAAATTTTATCAATTATTGGATTACAGGTATTAATAAAGCAATAAACAACAAAAAATGGTAAGAAAACTGATTATTAATTTTCATTGTAAATCTTCATAAAAGGCAAGAATTCCAAGAATAACTTACATAAGACGGATGAAAATATATTAATACCTAAATTTACACAAATTAACATTTGAGTATAATCCCTGAAATATGGAAAATGCACACGATAATTCAGAGCCATAATGAAAGGATATTCGAACATCGATTCATCCTATAAACAGTAAATTGTATTCTATTTGCAACAATGAAGGACGTAGAACATGGAAATATCATTTGCAGGATCTAGAGGATCTCTTAGGTCTTAATAAGGAAATCAGATGTGGATACATAAGGCCATAATTACGGGAGTATTTTACTTATTCAAATTATTTGAAATTCAACGATATAAAATTAAAAAGTATAATAATACATCTGATGGAGGTAACATTATTTCGAAAGAATAATAAAAGTTCTAACTTTAAAAGCATGTTAAATTTTTAAAAGAGAGTTCGTATTGTAAGATGATATTATTCTAAAAATATAATTCTATATGAATTGGTGATGGTTCTAAAACTATTTTTAACTTTTAATTTCCAATACATTAAGTCTCTTCTTTGCATTGCTTAGCAGAAAGAATTAAACCAAATTGAATTATTAACTGTGTATTTAATTACTTAGGTTTAGATTGTCCAGGTATTGTGTCCTGATTTAATTGATAAAATTTTTCTGATCACGCAAATCTGGCTACTTAAAAAAGTTTTGTTTCAGCAGAATTGACAAATGATGAAGAAACGGGAGTTTGCCCTTTTCGGAAAAACGATAGTTGTTTCATGATGAAAGAGTTAGATTCCAATTTACTGGCACATAAAAATTTCTTTCAACAACTGTGGCTGACTCTTTGGCATTCCCCATAAACTTTTTATATCCAGTTCACACGATTGTGCGGGTTAGACCCTTATCCCTTTAAGACCTGAAACATTTTTGTCTTTAAATATTACTTTCTTCTGATTAACAACACTATACTAACCCCAATGACACTGGAAAAAATATTAAAAAATTATGCTATACCCCCCTCCCTGTAACGTGGAATGTACCAGCAGGAACGTGCGGACTGAGTCTTGAAGGGATAACAATAACATTCAGTGTTTACTGGTTGTGCAATCGTTGAATTTCAGAATTATTGATATAATCTCTTTTTTTATTGAGAGAAATTGTTCTGACTATGCGTTGGTTTTCAAATATTTATAATTATTCAAAAGAAAACTTCCTTTCAAGCATTGTTGAAGCTCAAAAGTTATTTGTGTCAAGTGATTATTTCAAGATTCCACAAAGACGTATTGAAGATTTTAACAGTTTTTTTTGTGCTTTTTCGGCTATGAAAAACTCTTAACAGAATACATTTTCAAATAAATTTGGTTCTTTTGGCGTGCATAAGGAAATGCAGAAATGGTGACTGCAAACGAATGAAATGTTGTTTGAATATTATTTAGTTGTGTGTGAATTAGCTTCTAAAGGACATTTTCTAATGGATGGCCAATTTCCATTATTGAACTTTGTATGAATGGTATCTCTGATTCTAAACGAAACACATTGATTTTATTTGCATGCAAAAGCATTTATAAATCCGAAGAAAAATTTATGAAATTTTTTTATTTAAAATGAATCTTTATTTCATATTCTAACAGTTTTGATAATTAGCAACGTAATATACCAATAACTAACAAACGTGTATCATGAATTTTAACATTCAGTTTAAGATTAAAGGGGTAAATTCAATACGAATGTAGATACAAATGATATTATGTACCAATTATGGTTTTTTATGTTCCATAAAGAAAATTCCAATTTTTTTTTCAAAATTTTCTTGCACGATTTCATAGTTGCGAGCAACTATAATCGAGTTTAAATGGGCGAGTTAAAAAGTTTTCAGAATAGGTCAATTGCAAATTATTAAAAAAAAACAATTTAGTCTTATTGGCTTTCAAAGCACTGCTTTCTTGCATCCACATACAGTAGAACGTCGTTTATCTGAACTTTTATTATCCGGAGCGTCAAATATCCGAACCAAAGTCTGGATACGTTTTCGGACAGTGCAATGCTCAACAGTTATTTCGCGTGAGGCCAAAAGTGACAAGAAAATCCAAGGTGAGGGATATTTGGGGAATTTTAGTTGTGTGTGATTTGTTAAACATCTGCGCGGAATATTAGGTCAGTTTATTTCCAAGTGAAGATGTGTATATGTTCTCCTTTGATTAGTTGTGAACTGCTATGGCTTCGAATTTAAAACGGAAGCGCAACATCCTGAACATAGAGAAAAAACTTGAAATATTGAACCGTCTCGCGAAGGGAGAAAGTGGAGCGTCTCTAGCACAGTTTTATAATGTTGGAAAGGCAACGATTTCTGACATAAAAAAGCTGAGAAACCATTTTAAATATTGCGTCAAAACTTGACTCTGAACATGGTGCGAAGAATAGAAAACCATGAGGGAAACAAACGAAGAAGAATGTAGATTTCAAGTGCTAAATGATGACGAGATTGTGACTTCCGTGCAAGAATCCGAGCCTGTGGACGATGAAACGGATGACTAGGACAAAACCAACGAAAGTAGCAAGGGTCCATCAAATGCTAACGCGTTTCTGCGTTAGAGACAGCTATGGAGTGTCAGCTATGTGCTGTCCTACTCGACTACTGCTGCTCAAGAGAATCAAAGACCTTGCAGCGAAAAAACGAAGATGTACAATGGTATATTGGTACAGCGAAAAATAAGTGATTATTTTCCACAAATAAAGGTAAAATTGTTTTTGATAATATGTTACCTATCATCATAAATCCTTCCTGCCACTTATGTATTGCAGATCTTGAAGGTGAACTTAGTTCATAGGTAGTTCGAAATTTACTCTGTACTTACATTGCAGATTTAAATTCGATAAAAGTACAC
>BMAO01024981.1:0-33544 GCA_019973975.1 Trichonephila clavata | reverse complement strand
AAAATCTCTAAAATTGAAGTATAGAATGATATTTGCTCTTTCGTAACCCAAAAACCAAGTGGATTACCGCAAAACCAATTTTCGGTGGATCTCTAATCCGTAAATTGAACATGCAAGCCAAATTTCAAGTCTAAATCGAACAGAAAAAAAGAAGTTTTACTATCAATATCCCTGTAATCCCGTTGAGAGCCGTTTTCCAAAATAACCGCTCTTAGAGAATTTCAATTCAACAAAAGAAAAATGCAAACCAAATTTCATTATTATAGTCCTTGTAGCTCGAAAAAAGTAATTTTTTTTGTCAATACGTCCCATTAACCCCCTGCACCCCCCTAAGAACTTGATTTGCTTAAAATACATTCTTAGTGGATCTCTATTCAACAAAAGAAACATGCTTAACAAATTTCAAGTATATGGGTCTAACAATTAAAAACATAAATTTTTTTCTGTAACTCCTCTTAACCCCTCGCAAACATCCTTAGGGGTCAATTTTCGTGTCACTCTTTGTTAGAGGAACTCTATTCCATGAAAGGAACATGCCTACCAATTTTCAAGCAGGATGATCAAATAGTTTAAAAATGGAAATATTTATCGATTACGCCTCTTAAACTCCCGAAATTAAACTTGGTAGTTGATATTCGCAAAACCCATTTTGTAGCGGTTCTCTACTTTAAGAAAGGAATCTGCTTATCAAATTTCAAGACTGTACGTCTAACAGTTTAAAAATGGGGATAATTGTCTATAACGCCACTTGAGCCCCCCCAACGCCACTTCTGGGTCTGTTTTCACAAAACCCATTTTGTAGGGGAAAGGAAGTCTAGGTCTATGAAAGGAATCTGCTTAGCAAAATTTGAAGACTGTGCGTCCAATTAATTAAAAATGCAAAAAAATTATCAATAACGCCCCTTGAACCCCCGCAACGCCACCTAGGGGTTGATTTTCACAAAACATATTTTGTAGTGTATTTCTATCCTATGAGAGGAATCTGCTTACCAAATTTCAAGACTGTGAGTCTAATGGTTTAAAAATAGAAATAATTATTTATATCTGCCCTTAACCTCCTGCAACACCCCTTGGGGGTCAATTTTCTCCAAACCCGTTTTGTAGCGGATATTTACTCCATGAAAGAAACATTTCTACCAATTTTCAAGCAGCTAGGTCAAGTAGTTTAAAAACGAAAATATTTATCTATTACGCCACTTATACCCCGCAACGCCACTTAGAAGTCTGTTTTCACAAAACCTTCTTATAGCTGACTCTATTAAATAAATCTATTTATCAAATATAAAGACTGTGCGTCTAATAGTTTAAAAATGGAAATAATTATCTGTAACGCCCCTTAAGTCCCGCAACGCCACTTGGGGGCAATTTTCACGAAACCCATTTTGTAGCGTATTTCTACCCTATGAGAGGAATCTGCTTACTAAGTTTCAAGACTGTACGTCTAATAACTTAAAAATCGAAATTTATAACGCCCCTTAAACCCCACCCCCGCAACACCCCTTGGGGGCAATTCCCCCCAAACCTGTTTTGTAACGGATATTTACTCCATGAAAGAAACATTCCTTCCAATTTTCAAGCAGGTTGGTCAAGTAGTTTAAAAACGAAAATATTTATTTATTACGCCACTTACCCCCCTGCAACGCCACTTAGAGGACTGTATTCACAAAACTTTCTTATAGCTGATCTCTACTCTATGAAAGAAATCTATTTATCAAATACAAAGCCTGCGTCTAATAGTTTAAAAATGGAAATAATTATCTATAACGCCCCTTAAGTCCCGCAACGCCACTTGGGGGGCAATTTCCACGAAAACCATTTTGTAGCGTATCTCTACCCTATGAATAGGAATCTGCTTACTAAGTTTCAAGACTGTACGTCTAGTAACTTAAAAATCGGAATTTATAATGCCCCTTAAACCCTCCGCCCCCGCAACACCCCTTGTGGGTCAATTTTCCCAAAACCCATTTTGTAGCGCATATTTACTCCAGGAAAGAAACTTACCTACCAATTTTCAAGCAGGTATGTGAAGTAGTTTAAAAACGGATATATTTATCTATTACGCCCCTTAATCCCGCACAACGCCACTTAGAAGTCTGTTTTCACAAAACCTATTTTGTAACTGATCATTATTCTACGAAAGGAATCTATTTATCAAATTTAAAGACAGTGCGTCAAATAGTTTAAAAATTGAAATAATTATCTATAACGCCCCCTAAGCCCCTGCAATGCCACTTGGGGGTCGATTTTCACCAAATTCATTTTGTAGCGGATCTCTACTCTTTGAAAGGAATCTGCTTACCCAATTTCAAGATTGTACATCAAGTAGTTTAAACATGGAAGCAATTATTTATAACGCCCCTTGCGTTTCGAATTTCGGAAAATCCGTTCTTAGCTGATGTCTACTCTATGAAAGGAACATGTCTACCAAATTTCAAGTCTGTAGGTTGAATAGTTCCAGAGATATCGTGATTAGTCAGTCAGTCAGTCAGTCAGTCAGTCAGTGAGTCGCTTTTCTCCTTTATATATATAGATTACCATAAATATAGAAATTTCCAGAATGGTAACAAATGTACAATTTAAGATCACAAGAGCTTCAAGATAGTTAACTAGCTTAAACAAAGAGTATTTTGATGTAGTCGCTCACTATATTTCTTAAGATATGATCTATCTTTAGTCTCAGCATAATAGTTTTTTTTCCATAAATTATACAGTATTGCGTCGAAATAAAAGAATATTTCCATTGCACTTAATTAAAGAACACCGAATAAAACAAATTAAAATTTGTAGATTATTCTCCTTAAGTATTAAGTCTTTATTAATTTCCAAATGAGAGTTGCAATTACATTTCAAGTAATGTTCGACACTTCGACACACTTAAAGTAATATGACACTGTCTTCTAGAATTTAACTTTCTAAAATAGGCTGCACCTACATTCATCATAAATTTTATATCGTGTTGAAAAGAAAATCATACAATAAATGATCTATACAGGAAATTTTCTCTCTTCTTCTTTAGAAAGCAGTTTCCTGTTTAAATAGGATTTCTGTATATTAGTAATTCTACTTATAGTGGATGAAGAATGAGGTAGTAACAATAAAAGTAAATGTGTAGATAGACTATCTCGGAAGGTTCTTCAAGTGTGCAAAGTATAACTTTGATAAATGAGCCATTATTAAAGTGAGCAACTTGAACGAGGCATTTGTTTGATAAAAAGGATAAGAAAAAAACTGCATTCCTTTATTGTACTAAAAACTCTCCCAGGGTATTTAATTTTCTTAGATTTATTTTATTTTTATGTATAGTGTCTGTGTATGTGTCAATGCGTGTGATAAATTCCTTCTTCAATAAAAGGCAAAAAAGTATTCTTTCTTAGTTGCCAATGCAAAAAAGTCACTTCGTCACAAGTTATTTTTTAAAATGTGTGAAAGAGAGAATTTAATTGCAATTAAAAAGTATGAAATAAGTCAAGGAAAAAGAAGTGTAATATCCTTTTTTTGAAGGGGGGGGGGATATGCCAAAATATTTATTTCTCTTTTGTGTGTTTTGATTGTGTTTGTTGGTATTACTTTTTAAACTTGCATCCCAAAGGCTATAAAAGTTTTTATGCTAATTTAAATAGATCATTATAGTAACGAGATATTTTTGTATTTGGTTTACTTTGCAATCAAAATGTTTCAGACAAATATCAAGTCTTCAAGTTCTCTAAGTTAGCTGAATTTTGATCAACAAGCAAGCCAGTGATCAATTGAGCACTGTATTGTGATTAATGAGAAGCCTTTTGTTGTTAACTTTTGTATACGAGCTGTTGGCAATTTCAGTTGCTGTAGTCGTTTGAAGACTGTAATATGTTCTTGCTTTACTGAAAGTAAATACTTGTAATTAAGTGTAAATTTCTATTTGTACAAAATTGGTTACAGTCCGTTTAATGCACAGAGTCGTTGGAATGTAACATTATCATTCCTTTGTGAGTTTTTAAACATAAGATTTAACAAATTGAATTAAAAAAAATTAAATATGAATTTATTAATTGATGCTAGAAGTTTTGAAAGAGTTTGACAGGAAATTTATTATAATCAAATGTTTTAGACATTTATTTATCATTAGGGAGCCTTTCTTTTAATAGCTATTTTTCCATGTCGTATTTTACAGGAACAAAGCTTCACAGTGAAAAAACAGATGCACAAAAAAGTTGAATCCCACGGTAACAAAAATCTGATTTAGAAGATAAAAAATTTGCTAACTGAATTAGTTAATTAGCACTTTAAAAACCATAGTTAAATTTCTATGGGACCTTTATTGGTGAATTTAATCGAATTCATTTGTATTGAGAATTGATGATGTTAAGTAGTGTGTATCATTTTTAATACCTATACCGCAAAGATAAAATAATGCTATTAGCAGGAACGTCTTAAGACTTCTTGAGGCCCTGGGCCCAGAAAAGTCTTCAGATTTTGTGAGGCCATGGGCCTTATGCAAAAATACATCCTATCTATAATCTTTAAAAGTAGAGAGTATATACCATACATTGTCAAATCCTTTTACAAAGATAATTTGAAACAAATAAATGTGTACGACTCATATTCTTAAGAACTGACTCGACCGATGGTCGCATTTCGATTAAATGGGCTGAATGACTGTTTATGGTATTAGGCCTAGGCCTAGACATAGACAATGATCCTCATTTAATAATGCAGTCTGGCCACTTTTGCCAGCTGACATGCAGTTTGAAATTTCCTGTTTTCGGAGAATATGTACGGAAATAATATTTGACCATTAAAATTATCCTGATCATAATCATGTTAAAATTGAGTCGAGAACGAAACGAGGCCCCCATCGAGAGCGAGGCGTGGGATCAGTCGGACCATGCCTTAAGATGTTCCTGGATATTAAGCTGTTTTCTTTGTTCTTAATCGATTCCCCCACCCCTTCCCTAAAATCGTTCTCTTTTGATAAAGAATTGAGAAATAATAGAACGCCTAACTGTTTTTTACAATGAGTAGTCTCTCGAAAATCATTGAAAAGTCGCCTTAAACGCTTTTCATAAGCAATCAAAGTGCAATATTTGTTATTATATTTTCAATTTCATTGATAGCGAAATCATATAAAAAGCTTATTATTTATATTGTTTTATATTATTGATCAAAACAAGAAAAGTTCTTAAAGATCCTTTAAAGGAGATGATGTTAATGGAACCTCGGAAAATGGTAATTTCTTTTTTTTCTTTATAACAAGAAGTAGTTTAATGTGTTCATGCTTTGAATACCCTCTTAAAATAACTTTTTTAAGCATTAAACAAATTAGATTTATGTGAAGTCCTGTTTTGTTAACATTTATGGAAAAATAACCATAGTTTTTTTTAGGAAATCTGATCACGATCTAGAATATCTTATTTATGCGCTAACTATGAAAACTTATCTGCATGTATAATGAATCACAGGAGAAAACTCAACAGAGAAAAAGACCTGTGTAAAATAACTGTGACAGAATTAATTCATAATTACTTTACAAAAAGTAAGAAAACAAGTGCAGTATCATTAGTAGAAAAAAAATGACTTATTTGTTCGGCTAAATTAAAGATAAGCACAGAAAAATATTTTCGATGGTGTGAAAGGATAAGTACAAGGATTGTGTATAAAATGATAAAATAAATGAGTCACAGCTTCAAATGGACTGGTTGTTACAATGAAAAAAAGCTCCACTCTCTCTGATGAAGCATCATTAGATTTATTTATTTTTCCTTTTCTATTTGTGTGCTTAAGCCGTTATAATGACAGTTTTCTTTACTATCGCGAAATATATGGTTTATGCTCTATTACGCATGCGACTTTGTACTTTATTTGTATATCTATTAACTTTCCTTATTACAATTTTATTTATACTAACGGTCTTCTACAAATTGGAAAGATGCCAAACTGTAGCCAGATTTATCTACAAATAAATTTAGAAATCTTTATACAACTATTCTTATATTTTTAAGTTATTCTCTATGTTTTCGTTAAAAAAATTTGGAACTAATCCAATGTAGAATAGATAGTTCATTTTATTCAAAAATATTTATTTCGTGTTTATATGACTCTTATTTTTCAAAGTGTAATTAAAATTAAAATCGGGATTTGGATGAGAAATAGAAAGTATTAAAGATTGAAAATCAAATGACGATGAAAAAATTGTTTGAAAAAGAATATTTTGCTTAAAGATTAAAGACAGAGTTTATTGATTCTTAAACTAAACTTCCCATTCATTAGTTTATACAATATTCATAACTTGTCGTGATTCTACAAAGCATTATGCCTTCAGTCAATAAAAATATCGTTCATTTCATTATATATATATCTATAATACAAAAACTACTCAAATTTAATGTGGGTTTACTCCTTACCACTTACCTGGTTTGCCCGTACAATGTATGGGCAATGCTTTCTTTCCGGTCGTTCATTTGCACATATTTTAAATTCTTATGTTGAGATTATAAGCTCTAGTAATTTTCAAAGATGTGTAGTTTATCTATGGTACTGAAATACTTCTCATCCGGGATTTTTTATTGAGGTGAAAGCAGGAATTTTTCATTGAAGGCAAGGATTTAAATTCTTGAAAGTGTATTTTTTATTTCAAAATATATCAATTAGGTCTTTACATACAAAATATTTCTTCTTCTTCAGTAAGCAATTTAGTCTTGAATGAAGTGAGCATTTCTTAACGAATTGCAACCTTTTTTATATGAAAATAATTTTTATGATTAGAAGAAATGGAAGCCTAAAAAATTTATATATCTTTATTTATCATTTGTCTTCTCATAAACTGAAAAAAAAACAAATAATTACATGCAAAGTTTAGGTTAGTTTTCAAGCAATTATTCTTGATTTGAATCATTCCTAATACTATTCAGTCTAGGAATAAGAAAAGAACACCAACATTATAATCAATGAGAAAAGTTCTCTACTTTTATGATGGTCTTTTCAATAAAGAATGAATGAGTTAATGGATAACGGGGAATCAAATATAAATTGTCTTTTCTGTAGAATTTCTTTTCATTGGGAGAGGACGGTGCTTTTCATTTTCCTGCCTTTTTGAAGAAGAGAAAAACTGCAATTATGGTGACAAAAGCGAATACTTAGCTTTATCTGTCCACTTTGGGCGATGCGTTTTCTAAAAAGAATTTCATCGAGTAATTATAATGTATTTCATTCTTACGTGCCATATTATAATGGCGGAAAGAATAAAAGATATATTTCATTACAAAATATATCACACATTGGAAAAATATGATTTTCTTGAGCAACAAATACGCTAAAAAGTTTAAAATATATTTTACTATATATTTTACCAACATAATACCAATCATTTTACATTTGTGTAACGGAAGAGCTTTTTTTTAGATTACGAAGAATATATTTTACGTTATATTTGTGTCATACTATAATTTATACTCAAATAAATGAACATCAGTTAGTTTTATTTTATAAAAAAATGGTGATATACTTTCAATTTGTAGAACACGTCTTATTGTTCAAGCCACTTCTTAAATCCTCTGTGAAAGTGTAATATAAATCCTTAAAGTAATGCAATATGTCTTCAATACTTGTTTAGATTTTTATTAACGTTTCACTTTGAAGCTACATTAAGGCTAAAGGCAGTGAATCTCGCGTCGTTTGAACAATGGTTAAATGACGAAGATGACACCTGAAATGGCACTCCAGTATCATAGCTTCCATTAACCTCGTTAAATGGTCTTTTAGTGGCAAATGGTCTTAAATTTACAAATTAACAATTCCGGTCAGCCAATCAAACTTAAAATATTTTCACAAATTCTCAGTTCTTTAACAAAATGTAACGTAAAAAACAAATTTAGAATTATAGAATGAAAAAAAAATGTGTAATTTAATTAATGCTATGAAAAATATATGAATTCAGACAGAAATGGGAAGTAAACTGCTGGTCGCACAAAATGTAACACTAGAAGGAGGACTAGAGATATCACAGCGAAACTTATTTGGCAGATCAAACGCTTAAAATTATAGCCTCTTGTGACGTGTGGTGGATGACAAAATCAGTTGTTAATTTTGCCGCCATTGTTGGCTATAACCACTGCCACGTTTTAAATTAAGTGCATTTATAATGAACAGCTAATAAAGCCAGTGTGGCAAATGCGAAAGCCTTATAGTCATTTGATATAACTTTATTTACTCGCAAATGATTGCGAATCTATTTGTTTAACATAATCCTGACCACCACTATGTGAACTCTCTGGCAGGGTCATGGTAGCCTAATGGTCATGGTCACGAACTCATGGCTGGCGTATCATGTGCTCGAGCCCCAGTTCTACTGAATACGCGCTACATAAAGGAGCCGATGCACGGCGGAAGTCCTTCCGTTTGTGAGATGTGGTAGTTTAGAGAGGGGAATGTCAATGCAGGTGTCATCCTCGAACTTTCTCTCTCTTTGAGGTTCATTATAATTTAGGGCATGGAATTAAATAACGTTAAATTAAAAGATCAAATACCTGTTTAAGTTAATCTATTGAGTGTCAACTCATTAAAAAAGAAAGACTTTTTAATATAGGATTTTCACGTACTTATTTCACCACACTCGATACATTAATGTAAAGTATAATTTCTAAAAAAAAAGTCCATTACTTTCATCTCTTTGTTTACAGTAATTTAGAAGCAACGAAACAACGATCATTAAAAATATCGCTTACGGCCCTCACATGATCCAATACCATATGTCATCTCTTTTAAGAGCTGCCCTCCCTCGGTTAGGGAAACAAAGCTTTGAGATATCTTCCGCCCATTCCATTTTCCGACACAAGATGAATGCGAAAATCGAAGCCATACGCGGTAGAGATGAGTAAACAATGGACCAGTATCGACAGTTGGATAAAGTTAAGGGCTCTGATACATGGTGGCGTAAGTCCTTCTCGTTATGCCAGCACTCATTTTCAATTTTCCTCTTTTCTTTCGTGTATTCCTTTATTAGGAAACTCATGCCGTTAAAGATAAATAGCAACGAGATTACGCCCAAAATTAATAGCTTTCCTTTATTTTCAAAAATTACAACTTTTTCAAATTTAATGCGTAGATACGTGGAACAAAATTTTACTTAAGGTTCTGAAAGGAGTCTTTAACGTTCATACACATATGCATCAAAATATTGCTCCTTCGTGCTTATTATTGTTGCCATTCCAAAAAGTTCAACATTTCCTGTTTTACATTATTTGATAATTGTATCCCGTTTGTTTATTCACTTCTGAATCTGGCAACAGAGTTTTAGTAAGTAAGTTTATGGAATATTCTACACAGTTACGTCTTACGCTAAGAAAAGAACTGTGTTATATTTTATGTTTACGGAGCGTGTGCTCAATTAATTCGTTATTTCATGTAAATAGCTTCATTTATTCAAAACTGTAAATAGCTTCATTTATCCTGCGTGTCGAAGAACAATAAAAGAATATTGTAATTGAAGAATAGTTTTTCTCGAGTCACAACATTATAGTTATGGATTATACAAATTCTGTGATGCCTTATTTTATTTTATTCAACAGCTATAAGGCTTTTACAGTATTTATTTGAATTACCATATTATTAAACAGTTATAATGTTTTTTACTGTATTTAGTCAAATCTAAGCCGTCATCGATTCTAAGCCAAACCCAAGTCCTCAACCAGATTTGTGAAAAATGAAAAGTGGTTTAAAATGGTTTATCGATATCCAATTTTACGGAAATGAAATAAATTTAAAATAAGAACTAATAAGAAGCGATCAATTAATTATTTTACCAGTATTATAAACCTTTAAATACTTGCAAGAGCCTATAATTGCTCTAATTGCCCCATCCAACGAATATTTTTTTCTTCGATACTAAGCCTAACCCAATTTTCAGTAGGGTTGGAAAAAAAATTGCGGCTTAGATACTAGTAAATATGGTAATACAATACAAATTTGTCATGAATAGTTGAGTTCCTATGATTAGAAACAACCAAGTATAGGTTGTTCTTAGATTATCTTGTCATGAACAATTGCATTTACAGTTCTTCAAAAATTTAAATTGCATTTGTGCTGGAGTATAAATTACGATTTTACGTATACAAATGTTAGGGTATAATGTATGCGATATAGGATTCATTTACAGCCTTTGAAAAGAAAATGGTTACTCCGAATATCTTTCGCACTACTCATCACTACTGGATATCAGTGTTAGTGACTGAAAGAAGTAGTATTATAGTATCGAAGGAATTTTATTGGATTAATTAATAAACTTAATCGATATAGTTAATTAATTTTAGATGACTGTTGAATGATGAACAGCGTCACTGATACAAAGAAACAAATAAGCGAATACATTTTCTTGAAGTTTGATACATTTATTAAGTAAATTATTTTAATAGTAATCTATTGAAGTAGCTTTTTATTTTTACTTGGTTACAGAAAGTTACACAAAATGAATAATCATTTAAGAATAAATAGAGATTTATTTAAAAAAATCTGTATCATAGTAGATTTTCTTTCAAATAAACTATTAAACTCGCATAAATCCATAATAATACACATTCAAAAACTTCACATAAGTTTATAGAGCGCAGTAATTTGTAATCACAATTTCGCATAAAACGGCGTTTCTCAAACTGTGGGGCCGACCCCTTAAGGGGCATGATAACTCTATATTGAAAAGTCCAAAACAAGATTGCTTTAAAAAGTTATTAGTTTACTGAAAGTAAGGAAACAAAATGCAAAAAAGTAAAATACACATTTACACAGATTTAATACACTTATAAATGTATCAGTACTGCACAGTGTATTTTATAATTAATTCAACAATACTAAGTTAAGGTAACTGGGACGTCTGCGACAAGGAAAAATGAACTTTTCTTACACCAAATTTAAATGGTTCTCACTTATTTAATTTAAAAGCAACTGATATAAAATTTGTAAACGTTGAATTATTATATATTTATGTAACTGTTAATGTAAAACAATTTCATTTTAAACTACTATTAAATCTGTAAGAGCAATAAATAATCAATAATTATATTTTTATTTTCGAGGCATGTTCTTATATTTATGTACACTTTGCATAAATTCTACTGCATATATAGCAATAAATTTTTACAGAGCTTTTGCAAACATAACAATCCATAAAACGAACGAAAGGAAATTTAAAAAAAAATATAAATTTATACCTAATTTATAAATTGTTTAAATTTAGAGATTCAAATTTTCTTTAAATTTCATGCAGAAATTGTGCTATATCTTCGTTGGAGAACTGTTTGGAGCGCCTAGCCCTGTCGAGCTCTAATCTCCTATCGGGTAATGTTTAATGCCTTTTAAAAATTCTACTATTTTCCCATTGTAAATAAAATTTTAAAAATATGAAAATACTACTTTGAGAGTAAAGGAAAATTGAGAAATAAGTTAAGTGAAATTAATTAATAACTTAGAAAAATAGCTCTGAAAAGAGCTCAAAAGTCGATTTGAATAGAAAAGCTGAGAGTAGAGGGAGTAATCTGATTGGCCAACACCAGAGATCGGGTATAAGATCTTAGAATGGGGTAGCCAATCAGGTTGGACCTGGAGTTCAACAGGGTTGAACAACGAAATAAAAGAAACTTTAAGGAATTGGGAAAAGATCTTAATAGTAAGTTATTGATCCAGAGTAAATTTATAAAATTGAGTAAATTAAACGCAACTACTGGGTATAATGGAGCAAACTCCTCTGACCAAGCAGTTGAGCTTTTCTTCAGGGTTGTTTGTGTTAGTGGACTTTTCCATTTCGGTAAAAAGGGCTGGGAAAAGGCTGAATATCTTTTTCATTTCCATGATCGCTTGCAGGAACGTGAAGTCTGAGTTTTGATTTTGGGTGAGGTTATCTAGCAACGGAGAGGTGTTGTCTTTTTTGGTGTTTTTAGTAGCCGTTAGTAGTAGATGTCGAGGGGTCAATCCCGTGTGCTGCCATCCGTTGTTTATAGCTAGAGTTTAAAACTTGAGCATAACTCAGGCCGGGGGTTATTAATGGTGTGGTTGTTTGGGGGTTAGTATAACGATTTTTGCTATCTGTTGTATTTTTATTTTTATTGTTTTTGGATTTGGGGTAGAGGGGACATATGGTTGAGGAGGCCATGTGGCCTTTGGCGTTACAGTTAATACAGGTCGGGTTTTCTATTTTTCCTTTAATAGTGCAATGACCTGTACTGTGGTTTTCACCACATTTCAGGCATCGTGGGTTCATTCTGCAATTCTGAGTAGCATGATTAAAGTAATTGCAATTAAAGCTTTGGGTAATTCTTGAGCTTCTATTAAATGGGTATATTTTGATTTGCAACTAAAGGCAGGTACGGATTTTGAAAATGTCGTTGACATTTTCGTCTCGTGCGACTTCTATCAAGAAGATTGGAAGTGGGTCTTTTGTTTTAAATCTGCGGAGTTGGGCGATGTTAATAAATTTGATTCCTTGGTTTTAACAAGGTCGTTCTTTACGTCTTCCGGATCAGTAGAGGCCAGAAGGCCTTTAATTACCACTGTTTGCGGGGGGGGGGGATCATTTACATAGTGTTCGACTTTTTTAGAAATTAAGTACTCCTCTATTTCTTGGCGATGGGTTTGGGTTTCGGCTTGGATTTTAATGAAACCGGCGATGTGGGTGTTGGTAGCTGTTAGGTGTGACCTCTGCAGGTCTTGTAGGATCAGGTTGTAGTCGGGGAAAAGTTTCATCATTATCGGTCGAATTTTAGGTGCAGTTGGAGTGACGTCCTCGACATCTTTGCTCTGGGTGGGTGAGGGCTGCGAAACTATTCTTGGTTTCTATGCTTTAAGCATTGGTATCTGTATCAATAACTACTCTGGCTGCTTTACGGAGAAATTTAAAATCGTTTGATTTAGAATAAGGGTTTTTCTTATCACTAGTGGCCATTTTAGTTGGTCTATTTAATTGATCTGCAGGCCTTTTCTTAGGGTTAGTTTTAAGGTTATTTTTATCTTTAACGTTATGTCTGCATTGGGGAACTGGGCAAGGTAGAAGATTAAGCATCTTACCCTCAAGGACGGTGATCTTTTCGTCGATCATTCTCCTCGTCAAGCTTTTGCTTCGTTTCCGTGGCATCTTCGTCATCGGAGCAATCTGCTTCAATTTCCATCATTTTCTTGATGTATCCCTTCCTCGCTGTGAAAATTAGTATTTGGTTGTGATATGCGTCTAATTGGGCACATAATTGCAGGTCAGTGGGGTTAGAGGCGTCAGAATCCTCCATTTCAACATTTTGAGCTTCGTCACGATTTTCCATGCTTCTTACTCCGTCGAGTGTCAGGACTGGAATGATGCTATATCTAAAACTTGTGAATGTTTATTTAAAAAAAATATCGTTCATTTGTTGAAAATTTGTGAATCTTATAATATGCAAAATATCAGCTTCATAGGTAAAGTAAGTTTTGAGAAAAATGTACCGGAGTCACCAAAAAATACATTTTGAGAAAATTCCAAATAAAGATATTTTCAACGATGACTTGTAAAATAATATTTTAATACAATATAAAAAATACCATTATTATTTAGATCATTTTGCATCATTTCTCAGTTTTTAAATTATAAGTTTAAAATTCTGGATTATTTAGAATACTTTTTAATTACCCTTTCCCTACTTAATCAACACGTGTTATAAACGGTTTACACCTTCTTTCATTTAAAATAGCAATATTTTGTATCTTTTAGATTTAGTATTTTTGCTTCGCTTAAAACATCATCATTATAGGATATTAGAGAATTCCTTATACATATTTTTATGGCGCTCAGAAAAAAAATGTCTTTGATGAATTTAAAAAGGTAGTTTATGCTGTCTAATTAAATGGAACTCTGTTTTTAAAAATTATAAAATATTTTTCAGAAGTATCTCTGTTTTTGTACTCATACATATGAATATTTATTTATTTTAAAGTAAGACCAACAAAATTATAAACATATAGAGCACTCAAATGTTAAAGTAAGCAGTTAGGAAACACGGAACGTCTATTTTACAAGCTGTGTATTTAATTTAGAATAATCCTCAAGTTACACTTAATAATTTATAATTTAAGAACTACACTGAGTATTTATAAATGCAAAACTAGACATAATTAACCTTTCAAAAAAAATTTTATTTTAAAATTTTGGAACTAACTATTTAAATTTTCCGTAATTTTCGCACAAAAAATGCAGAACTTTAAATACATTTGAACATATAATACAGAAAAATTACATTTTTAAATAGAAAAATTAATTTTTTACAATACATATTATCGACAAAGCGGATTTTGACGAAAGTGTACCTGAATCACAGTTACATCACATTTGTTCACAATTTTAAAATTCAATTTTATAGCGTTCTATTTATCGAATTCTCATAAATAATTCCTCTAGGGAAGAGGCAAAGAGTCTTTTATTTTTTAAATGTAAAATAAAAAAAATGTAAAATTTGAAGCCCTTTCACGTCTTAGTTACCTTTAAGTTCTAGTTTTATAATTACCAATGCCCTCATGGGCTTGTCATATACAATATTACACACAGAAATTAACACTTATCTTGAAATTTGTACGATTTATAATTAATCCCAAAACTGCCTATTAAAAGTTATGCGACTCGCTTCCTAGTTCCATCGTTTTCCACGTAAGCGTGCATATGTGCTGTATGGAGGGGGGGGGGAGGGAGAAAGTGAATAAAAATATATTCAATCAAAACCTCTGAAATATGTAAATTCTTCGCAGACATTGCCAAGGTCCTTATATTGCATTCTAATACAACTTAAGCCTTCGGAATAACTTTATTAAAATCAGTGCACAGAACAGATCTTACTTCGGAAAGACGTATTTATACGTCCGGAACAGTTAACTCTTCAGCTGAGCGAAATGTTTATATATGCCGGTGATACTTTTCAGTTTAAAGTCGTTTGCAGTTTTAGTGTTAAAGTACAGTATTATTGAATACAACACATTGTTATTTTATTGAGGGGCGGGGGGAGACTCGATGAAAATTATGGTTGAATATTGAATCACAAAAACTGAAGGTTTGAAAAACACTGACATAAGGTATATAAGACGCGCAGTCGCTTTCAAATGTTTTACTTCATTTTTATTAAGTATGCCCAAATTATCCTTTTTTTTTTTTATCATTTTAGCATTTTAATCAGCATATTAGAAATAAAATGTGTAGAGCAACAACAATAGGAAGAAATAAAACAACAAATATTCTTCATAATGCTGACATTTCTTTCAAGCAAAAAAACAAAACAAAAAAACTCCATTGCATTAAAGGTATTGAAAAAGCGTTAAAAAAGATATAAATTGTTTGACCTTCATCCTCCTTGAATCTCTCGAGTCTGCTCCATAGAAACCAGCGAACTCATTAAATTACTATAATAAGGACATTAGGTGACTGCAGATACTAAAGTAGGATTTTTTACTCTCCCTTCAACTTTCATCATTATTATTATTTTCTTATACGCGGTGTCAGAGATAAGCTTTTCAATTACCTAAAATATATCGACCAGCGTATGGATTCGGCTATTAAAGAGATGAATTTTTAATGAAGAAAACGTTAACAAATCGAATGCTTATGCGAAAATTTTTCGTTGTTTCTTTTCCCTTTAATGCTTTTCCCCCTCATTATTGCTCACTGAAGCCAATAGATTATTTGAGAAAGAAATTACCTTGACTAAAAGTTCATCAAATGCTTTAAACTCGACGGAAAAGGTTAAAATTTTCATGTCTTATTTTCTTTACCTTTCGTAAATGATTTCAGAAATGTTCGAATAATTATTAGAGTTTATGCTCTAATTTACAACTAACATTCTTTTCAAGAATTTGACTGATACAAGAGTTAATGAAAAAATTACCCAAATATTATATTTGTTGTTGACATGAAAAATAATCGAAAAAAAGAACGCATTTATTAACTTTGTGTAGATGCTTCAAGTGAAACTAAAGATATATATTCCTTATTCAATTCATTTTAGTAAAGGAAAATATTAAATTTCTAGATTCTCATGGAAGTATATGTGTAAGACAAACTATTATATGCACATTTGCAAAAATCCCTTTAAACCTGTATTCATACCGGATGGTCAACGACCTTAAGAGCTCATTTATCCATTACATCGTCCAAAAATTGGAATTTATCCAATAACTTTAACTAAGTTTAATAATTTTGTCTAAGTATTCTCTGTCTAAAGTTTTCTCTGAGTCTTCTAAAACTGGGGTTCTTAAATGACAGTTAATGCATATTTAGGGATGTTTAAACAGCTTCTGAGATATACAAGAATTGTTAAAACTAATGCTTCATTTTGACGAAAATCTTCGAGAATTAACTGTATATTCTTTTCAAAATAAAGTCGCAGTAACAGTTTACTAAACCATCAAGTGAGTAAATAAAATTTTTTATGGAAGGTATAATATTTGAGAGGGTTCAAAACCGTATAATGAAAAAAATTAATGTATTTGTAAAATATAAACTCAGTAAAGTAGCATTATGAACATAATATTCATGCTTGATATTAGACAAAATTTTATAGTAAAGAATGATAAGTAATCGCAGTAAAATTTCTGAAATAACTGGTTCGAATACGTTGACTAAAATTATGAATTTTTATCATACAGTTGAGATGATCAATGAAACATTTGATACCTACGCCAAATTATTTTGCTGTCTCCGTAAACTATTTTCAATAGACATGCTAAGCGATGCAAAATTTGTTTATTCAATAAAAAACAGGGCCGAATCTTAATAACGTCTATCCTTCTCATGCTCTACTGTGTGTGGAAATAGAAAAAAAGTAACTGAAAAAAATAATAGTTTCATTCCACAGTCCAATCATCTACAAGGACCCTGGAGAGAGGATGTCATAAAAAATTTCAATAAAACATTTCAAGTTCGGCTAAGAGTTAGCCATTCAGTCATTTTTGTTATGTAGAAAGTGATCAATCTCTTACATCAAAGCTTACTTTCTTTTATATTTGAATTTATTTTAAGATACAATCGTCCATAAGCTCATTGTAAATGATTCAGTGCTATAAGTTTTAAATGAAGTTAAGAGTAAAATCTACACTTAGTTATAAATCTATTTTTTTTTTCGTTTTCCTATCTTTTCTCTAAAAGAAAATATTAAGCAAAAAGAAAAAAAAATGAATTAGTCAGTGTGGGATATCTGACTACATTCAAAACCGTGACTTTTTGTCTAGTGTCACTTGAATTACAATAGACGAAATTGTTTTAAGAATATTATCAAAAGAAAAGTTATTTCAATGCAATTATTAGACTAAAAAAGAAGAAAAAAATGACCTTTTCGTAACATCATCTTTCTCTAATAATATTTTATCTCTATGTAGACTGAACTAGAATTTTTCAAATGTTAATTCGAAAAGTGGATTCATTCATATTTTAATATATCAGACCAGACACATTTTTATGAAAAACACCGTTATTATTTAAATTTATTGCAACTCTGAAAATACTAGGAATTTTTCAAAATTCTTGCTCATCCTCAGTAAAGAAATGTTAATATATATTATGTGAGGAAAAAAATTATATTATATATTGTTATAGAGGCATTTCAATAAAATGAGAAGTTTTGAAAGCATATAAATTTTTATCAAAACATTTACATTGAAATAATTTTTTCATCATAAATTTATTTTTAAAAGAACTTTACACTTAAGAGCCAAAACATTATGACTACCCCTACATATTGGCATGAACTCGCCTGGATGATGTAGAAGGCACGTAATCAGGTGGAAGTGGTATTTAACTGCTGCTGGAAGTCTGAAGAATCATTCTTTCACTTACTTTTGTGTGTGATGGGAAAGGCTGCGGATCTAAGTGATTTTGATAGAGGGCAGATTGTAATGGATCGAAGGTTCGGAACAAGTATTTCCGAAACTGCTCGACTCGTGGGTTGTTCGCGATCTACAATTGTTAGTACTTATGCAAAGTGGATGAATGACGGTGAAACCAGCAGTAGACGACAAGGTGTTGGACGTCCACACGCTATCAAAGAAAAAGGTCGTCGGAGACTGTCTCTCATGGTAAAGCAAAACCGGAGCCAAACAGTGGCTCAGCAGACAGCCCAATACAATGCAGGGCCAAGTTTAATAGTAACGGAGCACACTGTTCAGCGGACACTGTTGGATATGGGTCTACGCATCAAACGTCCCACTCGTGTGCCTTTGCTGACCAAGCGTCATCGCCAACTGCGCTTGCGCTGGGCACGGGAACATTGCGACTGGTTCATGGATCAGTGGGAGAGAGTTGCCTGGTCAGATGAATCACGGTTTGTCATTCATCCCGCTGATGGCCGTGTCAGGATACGCCGTCTTCCAGGCGAACTGTTGCTCCCTCAATGTACAGTAGGTCATACACAGGCCGGTGGTTGCGGTATTATGCTTTGGGGGACGTTTTCTTAGTCGTCTCTGGGACCCGTGGTTGTGATAGTGCAGATCATGAATGCTACAGGTTATCTGAACATCATTGCGGACCAGTTGCACCCTTACATGGTCTCTGTTTTTCCAGCTGGAAATGGAATGTTCCAACAGGACAACGCCCATGTCACAAGGCTAAAATTGTGTTGGGGGGGGTCCAGGAACATGATGCTGAATTCCAGACCTGGCCACCTAACTCACCGGATCTCAATCCGATAGAACACATTTGGGATGTCAGGGGAGGGCAGCTCAGAGTACAAAGACCACAAATTTGCAATATCTCATATTTGCGTGACCGTTGCTTAAACATCTGGTACAATCTGTGTCTGGTCATATACCAAGGACTTGTGGCATCCATGCCAAGCCTAGTTGAAGCTGTGTTGCGCGCCAAAGGTGGAACAACTCGTTATTGACAGGTGGTCATAATGTTTTGGCTCTTGAGTGTATATGTGCCATGAATCCTTACATCGCCCTTTGGCCTCGCGCCTAACTTGAAAGTAACAGTAATTAATGTATGTAACTATGCAGCCAATAATGTTTAATTTAGTGTATGAATGCAACTGTGTGGCAAGGTATTTTCATTCATGTACATTATGTTGTTGTTGTTACTTCTGCCACCTGGTCGACAATAACATCAGATCACGGTCCACGAAATTCATCGCCTCTAAGGGTTAGATTTTTACACCTGTCGTTAACCTTAGCTTTGAGAACCATGCAGGTGACAGTACAACTTTGCTCGGTTCCCCGCCAAATTTGAGGGAGAACTTCTTGGGGGTGGTAAGGGTCTTCCACCTCTCTTCCCCTTCCATTAACTTCACGAGAGGTCTTGAGGCTTAATGGCTATTTAGGAATACGCACATGCTGCGAAGGCACTATACATTAAGGTATCCGACTGGTTGTGCGACAACTTTTTTTTAAAAAAAGGATGTATGGGGATTTTTTTGTCATTTTTAGATTTGTTTAGAGCATTTTAAGATAAATGTGCTAAGATTAAGAAGAGAAAAAGAAATTATTATTACTAAAATGGGAAAAAATAGGTAAAAATTGACAAAAAATAGCATAAACGCGGCCCATTTTGCACCAAAGGTTTATGAACAAATTTTCAATTTTTTCAATCTAATGTGTTGCTATATTATTCAATTTTGAAATGACCTTCATGATAAGAGATATTTTCTTTTTTACAAAAATTAGAGCTCTTTATCTCGGTTACTATATGAAAATGCTTAAAAAGACAGTGATTATATTCCCATAAAGGACTGTAAATTTTGTAATAAAACAGTGATTGATAAATCTGACAGTTACAACACTTCTACTATTATACAGAACTTACAGAAAAATTTCAGTTAATTATGTTCAAAACTTTTTTAGCAATCACTGATCCCGTTTGAGTATCACATTTCCGAGTAAAACATGTTTTAAAGTATGACATATCTTGCTTAAAGTAATGGCACTGCTTTTACTAAAACACTTGTAGTTTTTGTTCTAGTAAATGGAAAATGATAAACTTAGTATTTTTATAAAGCTAATATAATGGCCCATAAAATAAAGTCATAAAAAATTGCCAATTTTTGGCAAAATTCGCAGTTTTAGGGTAGTCGGATACCTTAACACTCATCCATGCCTTCTCCGGAATTTGAACTTCGGCCCCACAACCAGTCACTAACCACTACACTGGATGGGCCACTGTGGATTATGTAAAACCTGAGAGGTGATTTCGCCTTTTATCAATAAATATTTACCTGTTCTACTCAGTTGGCTTGTGATAATTTTACGTCTGGTTTTCTCTTACCTTAAATTTATTACGGCAACTCTCAACGTCACTCTCTTCCCGTGGAAAATTAAGGTAGACTTGTTTATTTTTATCGGAAGATAAGCCTAAAATTTTTGGATTGACAATAAGTGTATTCTAATTCAAAGGACACTCAATACCAAAAAAAAAAATCCTTTATATGCCTTTGCAAAATTACTGTTCCGAACATAGTTTCAGATACCATAAAGCGGATGTAACATTTTGATAATATGTAGTATTGATATTAACAATTTATATATTTGGTCAGTTCTGCTGAATTTTCATATTAGCAGTTATTTGGTTGATAGATAATAGTACAGAAAGGGAATCAATAAGCGACAATTTCAACTATCAGTTTTTGATTCCAATGCAGTTTAAAACAATTTTCGGCAAATCACGGATCGAGAGAGACGCATGCGGCTCTTTATATAGATTTAGAGGTCTGTAAAGAGGACAGTCCTCCTTTTACAGTTGCCGTTCCTTTTCGAAATGTGTCCTCCTTTTCAATATTTTAAAACTGATCTGTTGATCTCTGTATTCAGAATGAATCAAACATATTTGCATAATGTCGAAGAATGGTCTAAAACAAATATCACAGGAAATAACAGTTTTCAACGGTATTCTTTGACTTCATCGCAAGTAAATTGTACAGATATAGAAAACTGTGTTGATTTTTTATCGAAAAAAATACCTGATGTTAAAATTGATGATGATTGTGTGTTTGAAGAAATTAGAAGACTGGATGTATATTTAAATTGTAATAATTTGAAACAATTTGAAAACAACATGCTGAAATTGATAAAAGATGAGTGGAAATAATTATCCCTTTAAAAATCAACATATTTCATTTGAAAATTTAGTTAGTCTGGTTGAATTTACGTTGCGCTGCCCTGGAACGAATGCAGCATTTAAATGAGTTTGTTCAGTTGGTAATAATTTTTGGAAAAGTGAGAAACCAAGATTGAATGCTGATTTTTTTTGTTGCAATACTTTACGTAAAATTCATTATGAAGGATATTTGTTTGCTTCTAAATTTCCAATATATTAGAAAATGATAGATTGATAAAAAATCATTGAATAAGAAAATACTCTTTTAAGTAAATAATTAAAAGGAATGTAGGTGTAATTAGCGTATTTTTGTTTCAATTAGTAAAATGTTTCATATATTTATGTTGTAAATTATTCTTAAATTTTTCATTCTTCTTTTCATTGCAAACATACTGTCACCTTATACAAATGATTGCAGTTCTTCAGACATCTAGTTGTGTGAATTATTAAATGAATTATTATATTTAGTTAAATTATTGTCTTCCATTTTACTTTCTCCTTTATAGTGATGTACGGAAAATATTTACCATATTTATGTCTACAATTAAACATTTGATTGTTTTTCACATGTATTGAACTATTTTCCATTGACAAAGTGTAATGACAATAACTGAAAATATTAAGTTTTTTTTTAAAAGCTGTATAAGCCTAGGTAGAAATGTTGCCTTAGGAAAACACTTCTTAAAGTGGTTTCCAGCTATGTTTACTTTTTTATGCATGAGTTTGGGAACACTTTTAAATATGAGCCTAGATTCCCGAAAGCCCCCAACAAAAGCGACAAAAACGTATTCCGTTTTTTTATGATAAGCTTAGTGGTTAATTGAAAGAGTTGAAATGACTTTTATATACAAGGAAAAACAAAGTAAATTTTAATTATTAATGTAAACATGAAATTTCAGAATAAAGTTTTAACGGCATTATTTGTAGGAACATTTTTTTCACGACGCTTGAAAATTTTATTCCCAACATTATATTATATTTTGACAATGGTTGCTCTTGCATTGAGCCTCAGAAATAAGAGTATCTTAGAAAGCTCTTAGTTTTGGAAGGGATGGTAAAGGCTACTTTGTGTCTTCCGCTTTATTTAAATGTTATAAAAATATTTTATTGGAGTGTGGAGGTTTTCCTTCTACGCACGCTTACGTATATGGCTTTTTGTAAAAATGGTTCTTTGACAACTTAGTCATCTTGTTTTCCTTACAACTTGGCTCTTCTGTACGATAGTTTGCCGACCACTGGAAGCAATGGTGTGCAATTACACAAGCTGTTAACTCTCAGATTATTTGAAAATCGCAAAGCAATTCGACTACAATGAAATTTAAATTTTCTATTTTAAATCATTTTTATTAATTTATGAAAATTTAAATTCCAACTCACTTACATATTAATTATTATGCATTTTTTAATATATGAAACAAAGAAGGGAAGTAAAAAAACATTTTTTCTGTGAACAGTGTTTAAAGTTACTACCCCCTAAAATTGTGAATTTTGCCAAAAAATGACAATTTTTTTGATGATTTTATTTTATATAGAATTTTTATCTCCGATTAATATTAATTTTGCAGAGGCCTATATTTTATTGTATGGTATGTAAAATCACTGAGGTCAGTGATTCCCAGGATGGCCGAACTTGTAGGAAAGGAATGCAAGTTTTCTTTTACTTCTTTTGATTTTTATTGTAAGAGATGGCACCACTAATCGAAACCACGTGAGTTTTAGCTGCGCGATACGATAAGGTCATGTATTTATGAGGGGGCAGAAAAAAAAAACTGGGAGTGGCACCAAAGCTTGAACGAAGGCAGGTCAGAGGAAAACGCTCTCTCCGTTGTTTTGAGAAAGAGTACGTGTTTTCGGAATTGGTATGGTGCCTATCTCCATTTATTTAAAACCCCTTGTAGATAGCAAATGTTTTAGTTTTGTTTTTAATAAATTAGTTTATTTTAACTTTGCGTGCTTATTTTAACATTAAAATCGAACCTTCCCCTAGACGCCGTCAATCATGTGCGCTATTATTAAATGTAACATAAAATATATTAAATGCTTTTCTAAAAATGCTTTAAAAAATCGTGACGATTAAATGTACATTTGAAACAATAAATAAAACGTACTTATATAATCAATGATAAGTATATCATCCTTAGATATACCAATATTTAATTTTCGAATTAAATTTTCACATTTTAAGAACTTTTAATAATTGCTGAGAGGAACTAACGAATTGTATTTGTTATCTTTTGTTATTTTTTTTCAGATTTACTAAATTTTAAAATAATAGTACTCTAACTATAAGAGGGAAAAGCATACTAGGCTCCTTACGTAAATAAATATTTAAATTGTCAAGGAAATATCAGTATTTTTCACAAATGAATAAAACTCCTAAAATTTATTCACATCACTCTATTAAATTTATATAATTTTTAAAAAAAGGAATGTTATATAGCCCTAATGATACAAAAATGAAATTGGACACTAATTCATGATAGATTTTAAGTAAAATAGAGCAAATATAATAATACTAACGCTAATGTCTCGACTTTCTTGCTTGTTATTAATAAGCGTTGAGTTTGACTACCGGGAAAGCCAATAATTTATGTCAGGAAGTACGAGGTGTGACACAAAAAAAACGAGACTGGTTCAATATATCATTGTACTTACAGCATTAGTTCTTCGTGATAGTAGCACCTTCAGAGAAGTTCCCTTCAGTATTCACACACTTCTGCATTAGGTGCTGTTATTGCTGGTAACAGCTCTGGAACGAGGTTTTTGGAAGACCTTTCAGGAGATTCACCGTTTTTGCCTGAACCTCCTCAACTGAGGTAAAATGGGTTACCTTTCGGCAAGATTTAACTGTAGGACATAAAAAAAAAAGAGTTTCACATGGGGGGGGGGAATCAGGGGATTAAGGAGGATTCCCCATCACAGTAATGTTTTTGCTTGTCAGAAACTGCTTGACAGATAAGGCCATGTGAGCGGATGCATTGTCTTGGTGCAACAGCCATCCATCACTCCCCACAATTCTGACCTTTTCTTTTTTTCTTAATTTTTCACGAAGTCTTTTAGCACTGCAATGTAGTACTGTTGATTAACAGTCTGACTACTGATGTGAGTAGGAATCCACCCATATCATGAATTTGGGCTATATTCTGGTCTGTGATCGCTGACCTTAGGCCTTCATTAGGTTCATCCTCTTCCACACAGACCCTTCCCTCTGAAAACCTCTTACGCCATTCAAACAAAAATGCACTAGAAAAAGTCTCCTCTCCATAAGCCTCGGTTAATATTTGAAATCTTTTCGTGGCTGATTTCTAAAGTTTCACAAGAAACTTGATGTTGATTCGACATTTTCCCTGCAGAATGCAGTTGCACGTGTTCACTCAATGACACAGTACTCCCAATTGGCGTGATTGATTAAGGCAAAACTGGCCACATGGATAAAGGAGGTGAGTGGGATGTCGTCACCAAAACAGCTGCGGCCAATTCCACTCTTTTTTCAAGCTACACACTTAGTCTAGTTTTTTTGTGTGTCACATCCAGAATACTTGAAAAACTTGTAATGTACTGAAAAGTGTAATCCTGCTGGAAAATATTTATTGAAAGCCTTATCGTGTTCGACAACATTACCTTAGCTTCTTACAGACAGATTTATATCCATGAATATGAAAATGAAACACCACAAAACAGGACGGTATTGTGTAATTATTTTTAATTATAATTCCACAGTTGAATTCCTTAAAGATTAATTTAATTTCAGAATGAATAAATTTAAAAACATTGTTAATTTACAGCTCTTTTATAAAATTATCTACAGTAGCGAAGTTTGTTCCTTGAAGTTTTTTACTTTTTCTCTTGATGCATGCTAAAACAGAATTTCCTATTTTTCAACATCTTTGCTTAGGATTTTTAACAAAACTTTCATCAAAAAACGTGAAAATAATTTTTGTTTCTTTTTTCTTCTAGATTTTAATCATAACTACTTCTCCCATGCTTGCATGGAAGAAGGAAGTACTCCGTCAGTAGAATTTCCCTTATGGATAGCAAATTCCACGATCAACGAAACTCAAGGGGACGTATCCCTGACTCAGCCGTGTGAGCGAGAAAATAGCTTACTCTTCCTACTCCTGATGTGTGGCACAGTGTGGCTTGCCGTATCCCTCTATAATTTCAATAAAACGTAAGTCTCTTTTTTACATCAATAACGAATTGAATGAAATGAAAATACAAATAAAATTATCCTCACATTCCAGAACTTATATATAAACACAATATCGAACAATTTGTAAAGTTCTTGATTATAAAACACACAAATTGCTTAAATTTCGATAATTAAATTACAATTTTGGTAAAACTTTGTCACTGCAAAGCATAAAGATAAATAGGTTAACAAATCAATCCAATTATCTCGCTTTTCTAGAGCCCCAATAAGCACGCATCCAAATCCGAATTGAGTAACGTGTATTATATGTGAAAAATAGTCATAGTTTCAGTTCTTAATTTTCTTTCTACAGAAAAAATCAACATTTCATATTACAATTCGATTTATAAGAAAAGCATCTGCTTATTATAAATTCTTAATTTATTTATCAAAATAATATTATTAAGAAATGATTTTTCAACTTTTTTCAATATGACGAATCTCCCAAAAATTCCTTTTAAGTTGTTTAATATAAATTCACAGAGGTTTTCTTGAAATCCTTTCGTCGACATAGTGTGATATGATAAGTAATCAAAGAAATAATCTCATAAATCCATACTCCAGGAAAAACTCATCCAGAGCAATCCATATATTGTGAAATAACGTATGGTACGAGGATCGTCCAATGTGTAAAGAACGTTTTGGCATAGCTAAAAAAAAAGGAAACATATCAAAACAAAACTTTATTTACAAACTTACTGAACTTAACTCTATTTTTTAAGGAAGTCATGGTAGCTTTCAAAGCTCTTATCGTAACATGGGACCAATTTTTTCAATCCCGATGTTTTGATCCTCAGCTGTCAAAGATTTGAAAACAAGATGACACTTCTTTTTTGAGATCATCATTTGTGAGCTGTTTTCCACCCAGTTATTCCTTTAGTTTCAAAAATAAATGAAAATCGCTTGGTGCCAAGCCAGCGCTGTGAGGAGGATATCCAAAAATTTCTCGCTTAAGATGTGGAAGGTCTCATTCTGCTCGTGCTGATGCATAAGACCGTGCATAATCATGGACCAAAATTTCTTTGGGGGCAACATTCCACGTCTCTTATTTTGAAAGACGTTTCTAAGTCGTTGAAGAGTTTCGATAGGTTGAATATTTTGGACATTCAAAAAATGAATCACAAAATTCATTTCACATTGAGGGGTGAGATTTTTATGTACGCAACCACTTTGAAGGTTACAGAACAAAAACACATCACCGTTCAGCAACAAAACTTGGCTGACACTAAAACGAGGGAAGGAGCTAACTGGCACGCATGCATTCGCGTTAGTAGGGATTCGGTGCTGGGTGTGGGGAACAATCGTTCTTTACTTTCTGGATGACCCTCGTATGATAATATGTTGAATACAAGCACAGAGAGTTCGAAGCTTGTTCTGTTTTATTTCCGTATGTAGATTTTTTTTTAAAAAAAAGATGTATAATATCTTTTTTTCCTTTCAGGCCGTACCTTCAGGCCAGCAAACGTGAGATCCTGGCCGACTACGCCTTGCCTGTAGCAGTTATCTCGATGAGCTTCCTAGGATCATTTGTATTCAGGGAAGTACTTTATTTCTTTCTTAATTATAATAAATTATCAATTTAATAAATAAAAGTGAATAGTACTAATTTGAACTCAAAAACAAAGTTCAATAAAAAATTTATCATCGAAATGTAAATGTAATATAAAGAATACATTGTACATTCATTTAAGACTCAAACTTTCTTTGAATAAAGCTAGTTTTATTAAAAAATAAGTATTTGCGCGTATTTATATTAAGCGTAATGTGCACAAGTGATGTTGAAATACATAAACATTTCCTATCAGTTTTAAGTGTTTTCTCACATAAAAACAATGATAGCACTCTTCTCTACATAATTTTTATTATTCGATTGAGAACACCCTAGTTATATATAAAAATTTATCATTGTATTATTCTTTACAACCAAGTTTGTGAGTGCTACATATTTGCACTGATTAAAGTTGAAATTTCTTTTGAATCTTAACATTTTCTACTTGTATTATAACTTCTTATACAGGAACGTCTTAAGACATGGACCAACTGGGCCCGGTACCAGGGCCTAGGCCACAATGGGCGCCTCGTCTCGTTCTCAACTTAACCTTAATAAGATCATGATTCGAATAATTTCAACGGTCAAATGTTTTTTTCCGGCTTTGTTTTTCGAAAAACTGGGAATTTCGGACGATTTGGCAATTTGCTACATGTTATGATCGTCGTTTGTGTACAGGGCTAGGCTTTCCACCACACATACACCATCATTACTCAGTGTCGTAATGTACACCCCCCGCATCGTGGGGGAGGCTAGGGGGCTCGAAGCCTGACTGTCGTCAAGTACCTACCCTTTGTAAAACCCAACTTAGCGGCCCAATATCTAACTTTGCAGGGGGACCCAAATGTTCTCCGTTATATCCCTGTCATTACTCATTCAGTCAGTAGGTGGCAGCTGGTCGAGCCAATTTGTACGATGTAAGTCAGGCATATTTATTCGTCTCGGGTTATTGTTTGTACGAGTATTTGATAACATATGTTGTGTACTGTCTAATTTTATAAGTCACGGATGGGTTTTATATTTGTGTACTGGATCCAGGGCTTACTTTTGAGTAGGGCCCAGGGCCTCAAGAAGTCTTAAGATATCCCTGTTTTTATACTTATTCTTGTATATAAAAACTGCCAAAAAAAGGTGGTAAAATATTATTTAAATTTTTATCTCTTTTGCTTCAATTAGTAAAGCTACAAATTTATCCTTTTATGTTATTTTTCCAGCGGACCAATTCCGTTACAGTGACAACCATCCACTAACTCGAGCTCCAGTTGAAGAGCTCCCGTGGATGGCATCTATAGCAGCATTAGGCATGGGATTTGCCTTATCGTTGCTATTTTTTATGGACCAGAATATTTCAGCAGCAATGGTCAATAACCCTTGCAATAAGTAAGTATTATGAAAGTTCACCGATTTGTTAATTTTCAACTCGTATGCAACTAGTCACCCTGAAGGTTAATTGTTATACAAACTAACTCCGAATTTTGATATTAAAGACTTTTGTCTGTATCTTAGATCATTAAAATTAACTGTCTTATTTCTCTTTTCTAGACTGAAGAAAGGTCCAGCCTATCATTTAGATTTGTTTGTGGTTGGAGTTGTGAACGGATTCCTATCCTTATATGGACTACCATGGATGCATGAAGTTCTTCCCCATTCACCCCTCCATGTCCACAGTTTGGCGGACGTTGAAGAGCGTGTAGAGCAGGGACATGTCTATGAAATGTAAATACATTTAATTGAAAAATATGTTAATTTTTTAAAGATAATTCTTATTTAATACGCTCATACAGCAGAAGATATAATTTATTCCATTTAACAAATATAGGGATGTTTTAAATTTACAAGACAACTCTTCATAATTCATTATACCAATAGAGAGGACTTTTGTAGCATAATGGTGTAATATCTTCCTCTATACTTCTCAATGTTGTACGCCGCGTTAAAAATTAACATAATTATTTCTTTTCTAAATATAACCAAACCAAACACAGTCCGTCGATCTCAACAAAACCAAAGAATGGAAAATGGATAGTTTCTCGTGTAGCTGACTTTAAGGTCATATCCTTTGTGGGGGCTTAGCTTGTAGGAGAATTCTAAATATATATTTTTCAATACAGCCTCTTCGGGTATGTCATGCCCAGCGCGTAAATCGCCGTTACAGTTCTGAATGCATGATCACATTTTAAATCTTTCTTATGCTATGGCGTATTATTGTAGTTATGATGAAGAAATGTGATATTTAAGTTATTTAGTAGATACAGTATTTAATAGATATTGTACAACATTATTTTTGGATGAAGAAAGTCTCTTTGTGGGAATGATGATGAGGAAGAATCGAATGATGAATAGTATAATAGCAAGTATGATTCCTCTACTAAAATCGATCCAGAAAATTTAACTGAGAGAGCAATTATCGTCCTTGATAAAATGACCATATCAGATTCAATGGTTAGAAAATGCAATCGTTAGCCTATGATAATCTTTTTTTTGTGTTGTTGAACGTTGCTACAATAAATGTGTAAATTATTTTGTTTAAGTCCTCAAAAACCACCAACTAAACATTGAACCAGAAGTTGATTTCTGAAATGTTTTGGATTTTGATTTACAAAAGAATGTAAAGAATATAGAAACCATCTAGAAATGCTTCTACGAAATTTAAAAAAAAATTAAGATCCAGTGAAAAACATCGCACTCACTCGCGACGAAGACTAAATGAGTATATAAACAAAGTACTGAATGCCCTTTTAAAAAGAACAGAAAAACTAAATTTATGTGTGAAAAGTGTAATAAACATATTGCATTTCCTACTTTTCTTCCCCTCCCCCACCTTTGCTTACAGATTATATGGTAAAATCATAATGTAACATTCTTGGGTATGAGCGACCCTGCACGAAAACTTTGGTTCGTTTTTTTTCGCGCGAGTGATGCCGGGATATGGACAAGTTCTACTTTGTAAACAACAACATTGAGTGGTGGAACCCTCACTTACTTCCGGTGTAATGTTAATCTATGGGAAAACATCGAAATTCAACTGAGTTTTTCAAACTTTTAATGCAAGTTTTTTTGAAACTTTTTTGCACTATATGGACAGAAGATGATTTGTAGATTTCAGATTCAGGATTTTATAGTATTTATTTCAGTATCTTTTCTAAAATACCTTGTTAATTTTTTAGCTCAAAGCAATGGAGATTTTGCATTAACCGGAAGAAGAAAATGGTACTAATGACTGTAGAGCCGGATAAGAAATTTTACGAGCGATATGGAGATTCTGTGAGCGATACGGAAATACTTTAGCGAGAACAGTCAACAGGAGAAAGGAGTCCATTGACTTTGTTAGAGGCACAGAATCTTGGCGAATTTCCACGTCAGCTGCAGTCAACCAAAACTGGAGGCCCAGCGACTCAACGAGATACTGAACGAATTGAACGGGATTACCTTGATCATTGAGGTCAACACTGACGAGAGAACCTTTGGAACTACATCAAATTGCGAGTTATCAACACGAAACAAGATTTCCCGTGTCATCGAGGTCAAGGTAAAGTGTCTTCAGAATTACATTGAATTGTGCTAGTATCCTTTTTTTTTTGGTATTGTGTGAGTAATAGGCAAAAATTAAATAAATGATTTTGTGTGCATATTTCCTGTTCTGTGAATCTGAAATTGAATTTTGAAGTACTAGGTACTATTATTGGTTTAATTGCAGACATAGATATTTGATGTTCTTTTAGTTTTGGATTAATAACTGAGTACTTTCCGTGTTTTTTCTTAGTAATCTATTTTTGATAAATAAGAGGAACACGTTTTTTTTAATAAAAAATAAAACTCATATTAACTGTAATACTGTTGTGTTTTGCAAAAGGATTTAAGTTCCGAGAATTCTTTAAAAAGTCAATTTTTGTCTATAATTGTTTATAATTGATAATTGCATCTTATTTAAATTATCTTTTGTTTCTTTTTAGGTGAGTAAACTTTTTGCGTGTCATTTTAATAGTTTTGTCTCATTTAACTTGGGTAAAAATTTAAGTTGTTCTCTGGGTCACCATTCTAAGTATAAAAATGGCATTCTTACTCGCGAAAAGGAAAAGGGATTTGGTGTCACTCGCCGAGGATTTGGATCTTACTATCGAAGCAGGTATCACAAAACTGAAGTTAAAGGAGCTGATCGTAAAAAGCCCAGATTACGTTGAAGACGATGTTAAAAAGATGCTTGATAGCATAGTGGAGAAACGTACAAAAAGAGAAGAGAGAGAAAGGGCTGAGAGAGAGAGGCTGAGAGGGAGAGAGAGGATATGCGAAAGGATGAGAGAGAAAGACGAGAGTATACGAATTAGAGAAGTTGCGAATACAAGCGCAACAGATTGCCGGTATGCCGAATAACACCGAAAACGTTCAAGCATCGAATAAACTGATTCACGAATTTTTCATAAGTTTAATATGAAGGAAGATATTGGTTTGAATCTTACCTTATTTGAGCGTCACGCAGAACTAATTTTCTTACTGAAAAAAGATTGGGTTCAAAAACTTATAGGTTTAATACCCATCGAAATTGCCCATCTGATCACAAGAGAACCAACTGATAAGTGTAATGATTACGATCATGTAAAGGATTTACTCTTACAAAGATTTAAATTATCTCCGGAAAAATTTCGTTAGTTATTTTTGTTTCACCAAAAGTCCGATGAACGAACATGGCAAGATTTTCAACACGAATTACAGACGTATTTTGATGGATGGACTTTGGGCTTAAAAGTTAACACCTACGACCAATTACGAGAATTAATCATAGCCGATCAAATGAAGACGAGGGCGCCGTATGATTTTCAGGAACACTTTTTGGACGAATGGTCTGCTATTAACTCATCTATTGAGCTAGCGAAAAAATTTGAAGATTATGAGGACGTCCAAAGAACTATAGGGCCAAAGCAGTTAAACTCATTTGCTAAGAGATCGAACAATAACGATAATTGTTCTCAAAGGCAAGAACGTTTTCACCTTGGAAATAATTGGAATGATAGAAAATGCTTTTAATCGACGAGAACTTACGATAAAAGAGTTAAACAGGTAACATGTAGCTACTGCAGGGGACCAGGTCACTATGCGTATGATTGTACAAAGCGCAACAAGGGTACGAAAATCAATAAATCTTCAAGCTCTCCGGTCCAGATCTGTTCTCGAATTCAGCAAGACAGAATTAAGACCAGGAAAATAACCATCGGAAACAAGACTTTTGAGGCTCTAATCGACACTGGAAGCTCAGTTTCGCTCATTCGTGAAGATGTAAGCAAAGGAATCATCGAGCAATCGAAGCTCTCGAAGGACATTGTCGTGTTATCTGGTTTGGGAAAGTACGAAGTCAAAACAAAAGGATCGTTCCAACGAGAAATCGAATTGGATGGAGAGAAATATTCCGTAATATGGCATGTCGTGCCTGCGGTGCATTTGAAGTTCCAGGCAGTGATAGGATCGGACATTTTGGAACAAGCTTTTGTTGGCTTTGATAAAAAAAGGTGTTTATTTCCGTAAACACGAAGAGAAGGTGTGGTTTGTGAATACACAGGTTTATGAAGCAAGAACTGAAGACGAAATCGAAGTTAAACATGTTATCAATCCTCGAATAAGAAAGGAACTCTCTGAACTAATCAACAGCTATACACCTAAGAAGACCGAAACGACAAATGTATCCATGAGAATTATCCTGAAGGATGATATACCAGTTTACCAAACAGCACGCCGTTTGTCGTTTCTGGAGAATCAGACCGTCAACAAGCAGATCGACGAATGGTTGGATAAGGGAATCGTGAGACCAAGCTCTTCTGAATATGCAAGTCCAATCGTGTTAGTCAAGAAGAAAGACGGTACCGACAGACTATGCATTGACTATAGGAAACTGAACGAAAACTAGTCAAGGATCGCTTCCCCTTGCCACTGATAGAGGACGTATTGGATAGGCTGCAAGACGCCAAAGTGTATTCCACGTTAGACTTGAAAAATGGGTTTTTTTCATGTCGACGTAAACGAGGATTGCAAGCATTTCACCTCCTTTGTTGTACCAGACGGGCAGTTCGAATTTAATAAGGTACCTTTTGGTCTCAGTACAAGCCCAAGCGTATTCCAAAGATATGTGTACAGCATTTTTAGGGAACTCATGCGAAAAGGCATCGTAATAATTTATTTGGACGATTTGATCGTTCCAGCTAAAGATGAGAAAGAAGGTTTGGAAAAACTAAAGAAGGTGTTTGAGGTCGCATCCAGATATGGGTTGGAGATCAAGTTTGAAAAATGTCAGTTTTTAAAACGAAAGGTGGAATTTTTGGGTCACGTTGTCGAAAATGGAACGGTGCGCCCTTCAGTTGCAAAAACGATAGCTGTCAAGAAGTTCCCTGTACCAACGACTGCCAAACAAGTCCAAAGCCTTTTAGGACTCACTGGCTATTTTCGAAAATTTATTCCGTCATACTCTAAAATAGCGAAACCTTTGAGTGATCTAATTAGAAACGACAATCGATTTGTCTTTGAACGACCTCAAATAGAAGCATTTGAAAAGCTCAAGCAATTATTGACTGAAAGTCCAGTATTAAGTATTTTCCAGCAGGAAAAACAACCGAATTGCACACGGCGCAAGTCAACAAGGCTACGGAGCCGTCTTACTCCAAGAGGCAGAAGATGGAAAATTGCATCCTATTCAATACATGTCTAAGAAAACTACTCCGGCAGAGGAGAAGTATAGCAGCTATGAACTTGAAGTTCTTGCTGTTGTCAA